>PVHX01026989.1:0-19997 GCA_004024805.1 Geosciurus inauris | reverse complement strand
AACAGTACACCTACCCCCTCCTCTATATAAGCCTGTATCTCTCCTCAATAAATCAGTTCCTTCTGAAGACAGAACTCTCCCGCTCAGGCGTGGTAATTGCATGCCGGCCGACTTTACCATTCTCAGCCGTCGTGTCGGGGACTCCCGGGGATCCCCTCCTCCCCGCTAACCGAGGGGGGAGACTGATACCTGGCTGGGAGGACCCCGACATGAACCAAGAAATATAATTTTTAAAATCCAAACCTTTATCTTAAATTTTAGTTTGAAGAACACCAGCTTGGTAAAATGTTCTTTTGAATCTTATACTTTAAAGACTTGTAAACTTGGAAGGTATGAATAATTCTAGGATACAAAGATGCCAGCAACAGCAGCACAATTACACTGATGATTTTATATTAACCACATTTAGCTTTTAAGGAAAAATTTTGACTTAGTAACGTATATAATACTCTAAAATAACTGTTATTGTTTAACCAGAATTAAAGAAACAATGATTTCTTTAAGACTAGTTTATCTAATTAATAAAACTTAACAGACCTAAGAAATTATCCTGATAAATAAGAGCAGATTAATGTTTTAAGAAATCTTTATTACTTTAACACATAAATGATCAAACTTTGGTTTATATCAGTACATTAATGTTTGATTTGTGTCTGGGGGAAAAGGTCAGTTTTCTTTCCTTCTCTCAGCATTTTTTAGGAAGCTTAATTAACCATGGGCCTCTACCTTTTGAGTTGTAAACAACTGTCCTAGGACTCTGACTATTCTCTTTTGAAACATAACAGATGTCTGTGAAAAAAGCGGTTTTTTCTTACCTGTTTTTGTAAGCATGCTCCATGACAGAAACACTGTTCTAGGCCTTTAGCCTCATAGATTGGGAATTTTCTTTTATAAAGAGGAAAAAGCCCTAAATAACTAACTGATCATACTAATTATATATAACCAATTTAGTTACATATAAACTTTTTGAAATTTGTCCTCCATAAATCTTCTGAAATTTGCTTAGACATTTTACATCTTTTTACTTTACCACACAAAGACATTCTCATCCAGAGACATTTTCTTTTTACTTTTACTTTTTATATTAAAATATATTTCCATGTCTAAAATCTTCTAATACCTCTTTTTCAGTCACTGACCTCCTCCTAAATTTATATTTTGAAACAATCCTTATGAAAAATTTGACTTTAGATAAATTATTCCTCTTAATAAGATGAAATGCTTTTATGTTTAATAGTACTTTAATTTAAACCTAACTAAAACCTTTTACATTATTTGTATATAAATTATACCTGACAGAATCTCAACTCATTTTTTTAAATTTTTTTTTAGTTGTTGATGGATCTTTAGTTTATTCATTTATTATTTATATGTGGTGCTGAGGATCGAACCCAGTGCCTCGTGCATGCTAGGCAAGTGCTCTACCACTGAGCTACAGCCCCAACCCCAGAATCTCAACTCTTAACAACCTCATATTTTTAGTGAAGACACTGGGAAAAAAAAAAAAACAATCTCAAACCCCTTTTTATTAATCCATTTATGAAAACACACATAATACTTAAATATGTTACCTTATAGAATTTAAGAAGCTAAGAGTACTTGATTTTATATTTAGTAATTGATATTTTAGCACTTTAACTTTGTAAATTATTCAAATGTTTCCTTAACAAACACATTTATGAAGATTAATTTCATTTATATTGTCTAACTTACTTATTTTTAACTGCAAAAATCAAAATATCAGACAAATGTAGTTAACAGTATTAACCATCTCTTTCCTGTTGAAGAAAAAATCCTAGAAACAATGGATATTACATTACATTATAGCAATTTTATAGAAATCAACACTTTATTGTCTGACCACCTAGAAAAACTTGTGTGTTTGTAATTTTAAAGACATCTTTATTTTTATCTGATTACTTAATTTAAATTAAACTTCTTTTTAAAATTATGTGAACTAAGAGATGTTTGATCATTTTTATTTAAGTTTTAATTTATGAGTGCTTATTGATCTATATGTCAATTTTAATACCATATACATAACATGCACACAAACACATAGTAGACACCACAACAAAATATACAAGTGTGCACACATATACACAAAACATAAAAGAAACAAAGATTTTGTAACTTTTTTGTAAGTGGAACTCCACAGGTAGGAGGCAATGTTACAGATATTCATAAAAGCTTCTATTAGGTTTAACCTGTTAGAAATAAAATAGAGCCCATAAAACCTTTATATTATGACTTAAATAAGGGAAAGCCTATACAGTTTGGAATGTTAAGTGTAAAATCTAACAGCCATAATGGACACTGAAAACAAAGGTTTCAGGTGGCCACTTTCCTGATGACTATCAGATTTATCCCCAACATCGCCATGTCTATGTCCTTCTTACAATTTAGTAAAATATTTTTTAATGTATTTAAGAGTTAAACCTTTAAAAACTTGGCCTTTGAACAAAGACAAAGTGTAAAAACCTCTATAGTTAAATAAAATATGACTGATCAGAAAAATACATTAATTTATTTGTGCAAGATCAAATATGAATTTACCATAAAATCATGAGCTTAAAACTATAAAATTTCAAAAATTACACAACCACAATTCTTTAGTAAAAGTGCATGTAGAACATCTTTATCAGGTCAGAGTGTACTTTCAGCACAGATTACAGTCAGTTCAGATATTTAAAGAATGTGGTAGCCTGTGAAGTTCTTAGAAAAATGGTTTTTAAGAGAACGAAAGTGTGTACATTTAGCATCTTTCCATTTTTCCTCCTGGTGCTATAGCATTAGGGAGAAACTTGTTAAGAAAACAGGATGGTAGAGCTGAAAAGACAGCAAGTCAAGCTGGAGGCAGTTGAATTTAAATGTGGCAATGTTTTCCTTTTGCCTTAATTGGTTCTCTGTAAGTCTTACAAAACTTGTAGGCTCTGTAGGCCTTCACAATCTACTTTTAAATGCAAGCCTAGAAAAGATAGATATCTAACATAAACTAAGAAAGTAAGAAAGACTGCTACTTTTAAACCATATTTTCTTTTGTAAAATTATTCTTTTAAAGCGTAGTACTGTAGTTTATGTTTTTTTATGGAGACCTGTTGCAGTGGTGACAACATTGCTGAACTGGGTACTCGTAATTCTAATTTTGTCCTGGTTAACCCTCTCCTCCTCCAATATCTGTTTACTCTCAGGAAGCAAGAGCTCTAGTGAGGGAGGGAGAGGTGCTATTGGCAAAGGACTTGTTGTTAACTGTTTATAACCTTTAACAGTATTTTTAAGGCCAGAAATCATGTCAGAAGCTGATCATTTTACATTTTCATGAAATGGATCAAGACAATCTCACATAAAAGACCATAAAGTAGTAACAGGTATCTTGTATGTGCCTTTAGTGGCATACTTAGTATGCTGCAGTTTACCAGGTCTCTCCCATATCTCTACATTTACTACTCCCTCATTAGGAAACCACAGGCAAGTTTCAATAACAAATTTAAAAAACGGTAGTAATTGTGTCTTCCTTAATAGACTTCAGCATAAGCATATCAACATAGAGATCCCTTTCTTTGGATCCAGCATTTCCCATGTTTTACATCCAGCTAAAAACTTGTGCTCATCACCTCTCTTTGAATGCCATGGCCATTAATTCAGGACCATCTCCACATCTGACCAAATAAGAAAAGATGTCCCCTGTATCTGGTCCCTGTTTAGGCTACAGTGGCCCCAACCAGCACAGCTATTAATTCAGAAACTGAAGGGGCAAAGAGGGGATGAAGAAAAGACAAACAGGTACACATAGAGAAAAAGCTGGGGCAAGGTGGGGAGCCAAGCCCTGGTGAGGCTTGACTGACACCAAAGCTACCTCAACATGTTTATTATATAGGTTTTGTCATCAGAAGGTTATTTGTGAGAAAATTTTAACAAAGCAGACAGTCTGAAGGATGCAGCAAAATTCGGGAGACATTGAGGTTATCTTGTTATGCCCAGAATTGTCAGCACCCAGGAGTTGGTATCTGAGTACAAGGTTCTGACGGTTAGAGCAGCATGCCTTTTCATGCAGCCACCTACGGCCGGCATTACCATAGCAATTGGAGCATCTTGATCTGCATTTTTGTACAGGCAGCTCCTAACACAATTGAAGCCATGAGGGAATCAGAGACCAGAGTTCGAGTCACTGCTAAACATTTGCATCAATTTACAGTCCAACCAGCAAGGTAAGTGTGAAACTTTCCCCCCACACCCTTGCCAACATTTATTGTTACTTGTATTCTTGATAGTTGCCATTCTGATTGAAGTGAGATGGAGTCTCAGTGTAGTTTTGATTTGCATTTCTCTAATTGCTGGAGATGTTGAACTTTTTAAATATATTTGTTGGCCATTCATATTTCTTCTGTGAAGTGTCTTTTGAGTTCTACTGCCTATTTATTAATTGGGTTATTATTTTTTGGTGTTATGTTTTTTGAATTCTTTGTAAATCCTGGAGATTAATGTTCTATCTGAGGTGCATTGTGGGAAAGATTTTCTCCCTTTCTGTAGGCTCTTGCTTCACATTCTTGATTGTTTCCTTTGCTGTGAAGATTTTTATTTTGATACCATCCTATTTATTGATTATTAATTTTACTTCTTGTGCTTTAGGAGTCTTATTGAGGAAGTCAGTTTCTAAAACCAATATGATAGAAAGGTGGGCCTCCTTTTTCTTCTTGTAGGTTCAGGGTCTCTGGTCTAATGCCTAGGTCCTTGATTCACTTTCAGTTGAGTTTTGTGCAGGGTGAGAGATAAGGGTTAAATTTCATTCTGCTACATATGGATTTCCAGTTTTCCCAGCACCATTTGTTGAAGAGGCTACCTTTTCTCCATTGTATATATATTTATTTATTTCTCTTTCTCTCTTTCCCTTCCTCCCTCTCTGTCTTTGTGTCTTTCATGCTCTCTTATGATAGCTCCTTTTCCACTTCTTCACCATGTTGTGACACAGCCACAGATTCTTGACAGGTTGTTGGTGATATGATGTTTGTATCTTGTAACTACCAGAATCATGAGCCAAACAAATCTTTTTACTTTATAAAGTATCCAGCCTCTGTTATTTTCTATAGCAACACAAAATGGACTAAAGCAGTGATCATAACCAGAACTCAGAAAAGCTATAATAGAAATACACACTCACACACAAAAATAAAAGCAAGATCTAAAACTTAGTATTAGAAAAATTCAGTTAACCTTGACTTATCATTTCTAGCCTCAGGTTATAGTCTACTTTGAATTTCAGTTGATAAACAATAGATGTTCTCATATTTTAAAACATGTGTTGTTGACTCTTCCTAAGAGCTAGATTCTTCCTAATGATACTCTTGTTTTAATTTAATTTTTCATTCTATGCTTAATGAAACATAATCCAGAAAAGTTTAAAGTTCACCAAGAACCCCTTTCCACTTTGATTAACATAAAATTAAAGGTGTGTTTTCTGATACTTCAGGCCAAGTTTTAAATACACTTTCATTCTACATCCCTAAGTAGTAAAGCATAAGTACTTGGCACACAGAAGTTACTTCCTAGGTAGTTTTGCACTGATATAATCAAAGAATAGCAGATTTGTTAGAAGTTTTTATTATAACCAATCAGAAGAAATAATTTCATAACAATAGTTAAGTAACCCTATTTTATTAAGGTACAAAAGATCATCAATATTTGCTGCAACCTACCTCTTACTGACTCATTTAGTGTCTGCACAGAATATTGAAGCTTTCTGGAAAAAATCCCAACTCTCCTGTTTGTTGTGAAATGGCTTGTATATCCTTTATTACTTGTTTTGGGAAACTTCCAAGCTTGATATAGAGAAGATGTAATCCACTTTTAGCCTCCCTGGGCATGTCCTGAAGCAATTGTTTAATGTTGAGTGTTGAATTGATAGCTGGGGGTGCTTAGGAGAGTCTCCTCTTCCTTGAGTGGTGCCTCCTAGTAACTGAAGGAAAAAATTCCCCCAATCAATTCTTATCTTCACCTTCATCCCAAAGGTCATTCAGAAACCTATGGTGAGTAGATGCGCCTGAGCAGGTAGATCATAGTTAAGCGTGCATCTTTTGTGGCACTTGCAGATTTGGTGCACCTTGTAGGGTCCTCTTAATACAGTAATATTGATGGTTGTATCCTTCCTCCCTTGAGGAGGCACTCTGACTCCATGTTTCTACCTGTTATCATGACAACTAAGCTATTCAAGGTTATTAGTTACCAAGAACTTAGTCGGCCATTTTAATTGTTTTGTACATTGTCCCTTCTTCCTTACTTATTTGGTGTCTTTGTAATTTGGTAATTTTCTGTGGTGATAAGGTTTCTTTCCTCTTTTTAATTTGGGCGTCTGTTTAACCAGTGAGTTTTATTCTTTCTCATGTTTTCTTGATGGTAATTATCTTCCTTTATCTTCTAGCAATCCTTTAGCATTTTTTGTATTGTTGATCTGGATGATTAATTTACTTACTTTTACTTGTCTGTGAAAGACTTTCCTTCTCCTTCATTTATGATGTATAGATTTACTAGGTATCCTATTTTTTATTTTTTTCCAGTATTTTGAATATATCATTTCATTCTCTGCTGACTTGTAGGATTTCTACTGAGAAATCTGATTTTAATCTAGTAGGGATTCTTTTAAAAATAAGTTAACACTTTTATCTTGTTATAATTACTCTTTCTCTCTGATTTTTAAGAATTTGATTATATTTCACTTTACAAAGGGTCTTTATTGGGATCCTGAGTCCATGCCGAGTATTTTGAACTTACTGGATCTGAAAATCCATGTCACTTTTAATACTTGAAAAAGTTTCAGCAGTTATTTTGTTAAGTAGGTTTTTAATGTCTCTTTCCTTCTCCTTTTCATCTGGAAAACCCATAATACAAATATGTGTTGATTAATGATGTCTCATATGTCTTCTTTGTTTTACACATTCTTTTGTTCTTTGGTCTTTTTTAAAGTTTTTTTTCCACCTGGTTTATTTAAAAGATCCATTTTCACTAGGCAGAGTGGTGCACATCTACAATCCCAGCTATTCAATAGACTAAGGAAGAAGGATAGCAAGTTCAAGGGCAGCTTGGGAATTTAGCAAGACCCTATCTCAAAATAAAATAAAAAGGGTTGGGATATAGCTTAGTGGTAGAGAACTTGCATTGCATGCATAAGGCTCTGTTCTATACCTGGCACTACAAAAAGATTTGGTTTCTCCTTGTAGATCTGGCAATTGTGATGTATACAGAATAATATATGGGACACACCCCCTGTGATTACTCTTCTTCATTTAACAACTCTGTATATTCTGAAGTGGTATGGGAGTGATATAGCTTGGGACCCTTTGTAGGTGAGGTGTCCACATCCTTTGTATTAATTCTCTCTGTTTTTTGTTGTGGAGAGAATGACCATGAGTGGGACCTGAGCTCCCTCATCCCAGCCATTCCTACTTGGAGCCTGGTCATTAGTTTGAGTTTTTTCTCCTTTATTCTTTGTATTAAAGTGTTGCTGAAATTTAAGCATGTATAATTTGTGTGTGGAGCAAGGTGCACTGTCTCTTGTCTTGATTTAGCTCATTAGCAGTTTATACCATGTAAACTTAGTGTCCCAGTAGATTCCAAGTCTCTCAGAGAGATGGGGAAACAAATAATAGCAACAATAGAAGTAAACAATATGCATCCTTAAAATAAGTACTTGTGCCTACTATGATATCTAGAATACTAATTACCACTCAAACAAGAGAAGTGAGGTCAGCAATTGTCAAAAGCAAAACTGGTAAGTAACTGCAAACTAGATCTGGCATTAAAGTAAACATCAGGTGTCAACTATGCAATCCATAGTAACAACTGTAAAACCCTGAATTGTGGGGACAGGATACATAAGCCAAATAGTTCTAAAAGATGGTAAAAATACAGCTAATTAAGGTAAAAGAAAATGTGATAAAAAAGTTTAGAATGCTCAAAATCTGAATGGAGAAAAAGCAGAATAATGTAGCAAGTGATGGCTGTATAGGAGAAGAAAATATACATAAAAAAAGTAAGTAAAGATAGAAAGGAGAGAACAAGAGAATTTGGCTACCAAAGGGAGAAAAAAAGGGAAAAATAAAAAGAGAAATAAAAAACAAAGTAAACAAACCAACCATTCTAACTCTTGAAAGACAAAATAAAATAAAAATTGTAAAAATATGCTAAAAATAAGAAAAAAGGAACAAATGTGTATCTCTCTCTCTGTCTCTCTCTGTCTCTCTCTCTCTACCAATCAATAATCACAGCAAGAACACACACACACAAAGGAGGATGAAAAAATATTCTCGAAAAATGAGTTGTCTTCACTGAGGTAGACAAACTCTTGATGAAGATAGATGATTGCTACCTATGCCTGACTGTCCTTTCTATTTCTTCTTGGGCAAGAAATGTGGGTATTGAGGGCTGGAGGTTGTTAAACCATTCCTCTTCTTGCATTGCTCTCTGATCCACCAGCTGCAGTGGCCTAAAACTGAAGCTGATTGAAATAAATATCCATTTCTTTCTCACCAGTATGAACCAGTATGAGGTAGGATGGACTGGTAAGTACTAACAATTGAACTCCCGGGGTATAGCTACTGCATAGTTCTAATGGTGAAATCCCAATGACTGAGATTTATCTCTAATTAGGCCATAAGAACTTTTTTTGGGTGGGGGGGGTGATATCTACTCTGGAAAGATTAGGTGAACACACTTCTAGGGCTGGACAAATACTGATCTCTGCTGGATGACTTGATCTCAGGAGCCCCCAAAAATTCAACTCATGAGACTGGGGAGCCCATCCTCTACAGGTTTCACACTCTCCACTGTCCATGAATCCAACCTTCCCAGGCTTGTTCCGTAAGTACAATTATGACTGCCTGTTCAGTTTCCCCACCCTCTTCAACTGGTCACATACACCTTCAGACTCAAAGGAAAGTTGAGTTGATTCCCCTCGGTATCTTTGAATTGACTCCCACTGAGTACTATTTTCTCTGTGCCTGTTTTACTCATATTATGCTAGATACACCCTAGGTCACATGTAAGGTCTTTGGCAATATTTCCTTTGCTCTCTGAGACTCCCACAGCAGCAAACTGCAGTGCGGCCTCCTGAAAATTCATCCCTACCTCCAGCTCTCCACTTGCCAGTTGAGAAACATAGAGCACTTTTTCAAATACCAGTTTGTTTTGTAGCCTCTGGATCAGCTATGTTCTGGCTGTTTCTTGTTCTACAGGTTTTTTATGCCAATTTTGTCCATTGTATTTCTCCGTTTGTGTTATCCTTCTCCTCTGTGGTAAATCAGCACCACCTGCTGTTGCCACAACTGGATTGACTCCAAGGTACTCTTTCTCATTCTTTGTTCAATGCACTTGAATTTCTGAGTCTCTGGAAGCACAGACTAATACTGAATTAGAGTGAATTTCCTCTTTTACCCACCTTGCTGAGAAGCAGTACTTCTGATGCTTGAGGCCTGAGACATGGAGCACCTGGAAATTCAGCCTTTCTTAATCTTCCATGTTTAATCTTCACTTGAACATGTATTTAATAGATGTTTTGTTTGCTAAATCCAGCTTCTGTATCCATCCAGGGACAGTTTTATTGACTTCTCTTTTTTCCTATTTTATATTTTTCCCATTTCTTGGAATATTTGTTAATTTGTTGAAAACTGGAATTTTAAAGTAATATTTTCCATCTGTATTTTGACACATTCCTGGAGATGACTGTTGCTTCTGATCTTTTGATGTTTTATTCATTTATTTGACTTAGCAAGATACTAGAACTAATTCTATAAGGTTTTTCTCTCTAGAACTATGTAGACTCTGTTATATCAACTCAGATTTATTTTTAATAATGCTTGGTTTTATTTACATCCAGGAATGCATAACTTAGTCACAATTCAGTAATCATATATCCAATATTAAATGGCACAGACTAAACATTCCCATTCCGAAAGGATGAGTTGAAGAATAGAAAGAAGAAATGGGACCAAGGAAGACTGAAACCCTGGTGGGGAAATATTAGGTCCTGTATCTCCCAGTCTGGCACCCAGAGCACATGGTGGCAAGATATAATATCCAAAGAACTGGGACAGCTGCATCCCTTTGAACTTGTCATTTTTACCCAATGTGGCCTCTTTCTTAGACAGATTTGGTCTGTTGACAGCACTTTCTTTGGCAAATGTTCCATGTTAGTGGCATCTCTTAGTTCTTGGGTTCTTCATTTCAACTTCATCTTCATTCTCACAGTTTTATGCATCACTCTCTCAGGGGCTTCCTTCAGGGATTACAACCTGCTACCCTTTGCCTAGCTTCCCAGTCTGTCCTTTGAAATCTAATTGAAAGCCTCCATGACCACTTAACAGCAGCACCCTTTATTCCTGCAGAACCATCACCACATGGTCAATGCCAAAGTTTGCCAGCAGCTTAAGCAGTAGCTGGACCCTCTTTGTTTCATTTCTCCAGCAGCCTCAGGGTACCTGGGTAACAGCATTGTGAAACAAATCCTGGGGAAACAAGTTTTAAGAGTGCTTTTTCTCAGCTGGGAGCAGTGGCGCAAGCCTATAATCCCAGCACTTAGGGAGGCTAGAGAATCACGAGTTCAAAGCCAGCCTCAGCAAGGCAGAGGCACTAAGCAACTCAGTGAGACCCTGTCTCTACATAAAACACAAAATAGAGCTGGGGATGTGGCTCAGTGGTTGAGTGCCCTTGAGTTCAATCTCTAGTATCAAAAACAAAACAACAAAAAAAGCATACTTATTCTCTGCTTTCTGCTCCACATTTTAACAGCAAACCTGGCTAAAAGTTGCCAGCAGTGCTCATGCTACCATCTGAATGCTGTGCTGCCCAGAAATTTTCTCAATTAGATCACTTAGTCAGCTTCATTGAAAATATCAGGACATAGACAAAATGTGTACAAGTTCTTTGCCAGAATGTAACATGAATAGCCTCTAGTCCAATTTTCAATGGAGTTCTTATTCTCATCCGAAAACTCATAAGCACATACTGTCTGCATGTCTGTTAGCTTTTGGTTTTTTTGAGCTCCCACAAGAATCACCCACTATACTCTCCTTAAAAAATTTTAAGTCTTCTTTACTCTGAATATCCAAACTTTTCCAAACTCCTCCTGCAAACCAGTTGCAAAGCTTTGAACCACATGATCAGTTTAGACATAGCAATGACCCCATTTCTTGGCATTGATTTCTTTATATCAGGTTTATGCTGCTGTGAACAAAATACCTCACAAGGACAACTAAGAGGAGGAAATGTGTATTTTGGCTCAGAATTTCAGAGATTTAGTCAATAATTAGCTCACTACACAGATCTGGGCCTGAGGTGAAACATACCATCATGGTGGAAGAGTGTGGCATAGGAAAGCAGTCCAGGACATGGCAATCAGAAAGAAAAGAGAGAGAGTAAGAAAGAGAAAGAAGGAATAGAGAAGAGGGAAGAGAGAAAACTCTGCTTACCATGGAAAAATATAAACCCCCAAGGTCACCCCCTGTGATCTGCTTATTCCAACCACAACCTACCTGCCTATAGTTAATGGATTAACTGTAGATTAATGCATTGAATAGGTTATAACTCTCATAATCAAAACATTTCACCTCTGAACCTTCTTGCATTGTCTCACAATGAGTTTTTTGGGAACACCTCATGTCTAAACTGTAACAGGTTCACAGTTTCCAAGGTCTTAGTTGGCTTACTCCATCACTCTGGGCCCAAGGTAAGGCAGAACATCATGCCAGAATGGCATGCTAGAGAAAAGCTGCTTCACTCTTGGAAGTCAAGAAGAAAGAGAGAATGCAAAGATACAAGAACAAAGTGTATAATCCTTAAGGCATGCCCCAAATGACCCACTTCCTCTGGCTATTCCCCACCTGCCTACAGTTACCACCTAGCAAACCATTCATGCTTTTGATCCATCAAACATTCATGTGTGTTTTCATGTCAATGCCATGATGTTTTTGTTACTATAAATCCGTTGTATAATTTCAGGTCTAGTATTGTGATGGATCCACCATTACTCTTCTTGATCAGGATTGCATTGGGTAATCTAAGTCTTATTTTGTAAAAAAAATATTTCATATAGTTGTAGATGGACAGAATGCCTTTATTTTATTTGTTTATTTTTATACAGTGCTAAGACTGAAACCCAGTGCCTCACACATGCTAGGCAAATGCTTTACCACTGAGTTACAGCCTCAGCCCTAAATCTCTGATTTTTACAAGTGAATTTTAGGTCTGTTTTTTTTCTAGTTCTGTGAAGAATGTCATTGGTATTTTCATGGTCACTGAATTGAATCTGTATATTGCTTTTGGCAGTATGGCCATTTTGACAATATTAATTATGCCTATGCAAAGCATGGGCAGTCTTTTCATCTTGTAAGATTGTCTTCAATTTCTTTCTTCATTGCTCTGTAATTTTCATTGGAGAGATTTTTCACCTTCTTGGTTAAATTTATTCCCAGTTGTTTACTTTATTTTTCAGGTTATTATGAATTAAATAAGTTTTCTTATTTCTTTCATGGCAGGTTCATTATTGGAGAATAGGAAAGAAACTGACTGATAAATGCTGATCTTGTATCCTGCTATTTCACTGCATTTTCCCATCAGTGATCAAATTCTTCTCTTGGAGCTTTTTGGGTATTCAAAATATGGGATCATGTTGCCAGTAAACAGATACAGTTTGACTTATTCCTTTTTTATTTGTATCCCTTTAATTTCCTTCTTGATTACTCTGGGTAGAATTTCAAGAAGTATATTGAATAGGAGTGGTGAGAGCAGATATCCTTTTCTAATTCCTGATTTAAGAGGAGATGTGTTCAGTTTGTCTTGGTTCAGTATGATGTTGGCCTTGAGTTTGTCATATATAGCCTTTACAATGTTAAAATAAGTTACTTCTATCCCTAGTTTCTCTAATGTTTTAAATACAAATCATTGTTGGATTTTTTCAAAGGCTTTTTCTGCATCTATTTAATCACATGATTCTTGTACTTAACTGTCTTTGTATGGGTGAATCATATTTATTGATCTGTGTATGTTGGACCAATCTTGTGTTCCTGGAATGAAAACCACTTGACAATGTTGTACTATCTTCTTAACGTATTTTTGAATGTAGTTTACCAACATTTTATTAAGAAATTTTGCATGTATGTTCATCAGGAATAATGGTCTTGAGTTTTCATTCCTTGATATGTCTTTGTCATATTTTGGTGTTAGGATAATACTGGCTTCATAGAATAAATTTGGCAGAGTGCCTTCCCTTTGTATTTCATGGAATGATTTTAGTTCTTCTATAAAGATCTGGCAGATCTTGGTTGACTATCAGGTCCTGGGGCTTTTCTTTTCTGGAAGGATAATTGCTGCTTCAATTTCATTACTTGATATTGATCTGTTTAGGTTTTCTATATCATCATTATTCAATCTAGGTAGGTCATATGTGTTCCAAAAACTTGTAAATTTTTTAGAAATTTTTCTAACTTATTGGAGTATTAATTTTCAAAATGGTTTCTAATGATCCTCTGGATTTTAGAAATGCCTGTGGTGATATGTTCTTTTTCATCTCTAATTTTGTTGATTTGAGTCTTCTCTTTCTTTGGGTTCATTCAACTATAGGTTTTTCAATTTGTTTATTTTTTCAAAGAGCCATCTCTTTGTGGCATTGATTTTTTTTTTTTACTTTTTAAAAAATTCTCAATTTCATTAATTTGGGCTCTGATACTAATTATTTCTTCTATAGATTTGGGAATTAGTTTTTTTTCCTTTTTATATGGCCTTGTGGGGTAAGGTTAGATTATTTATTTAGAAGATATTGTTTTTTTTAAATGTAGCAACTCAGCACAATAAACTTTCCTCTTAGGACTGCCTTTGTACTGTTCCAGAGATTTTGATAGGTTGTATCTTCTTCTCATTTGTTTCTGTGAATTTTTTATTTCTCTCATAATTTCTTCTTTGATACATTATTTAATCTCCAGTTTTTAGGATGATTTCGATTTTTCACTTTGTCATTTATTTCTAATTTCATTCCATTATTATCTGATAGGATATAAGGAATTATCTTGATTTCTTTGTATTTGCTTAGATTTACTTTGTGCTTTAAAATATGACCTATTTTAGAGAAAATTTCATGTGCTGCAAAGAGAAAAGTGAATCCAGTTATCAGTGGATAAAATATTCTGTAGACGTCTGTTAGGTCCATTTAATTAATAGTATTATTTTAGTTCCGAAGAATCTTTACTTGGTTTATGTCTGGATGACGTATATAATGTTGAGTGGTCTATGTTAAAATAACATAGTATTATTGTATGTGATATATTTGATTCTTTATTTTGAGCAGGGTTTATTTATGTATGCAGGTTCATCGATATTTAGGGTATAAATATTTATAATCATTATATCTTGTTGTTGAATGATTCCCTTAACCAGTATAAAATGATTTTTTCATCTCTTCTGATTAATTTTGGCTTGAAATCTACTTTGTCTGATATGAAAGTAGCTATCACTGCTTGCTTTTGTTATCCATTTGTATGGTATATCTTTTCCCATTCTTTCCCCTTCAGTTGGTTGATGTCTTTACCTGTAATTTAAGTCTCTTGTAAACAATATATGGTGGAGTCTTATTTTTTAATCTAATCTACCAATCTGTCTGATTAGAGAAGTTAGGCCATTTACATTCAAGGTTATTAGAGAGAAATGATTTGTATTTCCTACCATTTTGACTTATTTCTATTGCTTTTCCTTTAATTAACTATTCCTCTAGTGTGATTTATCTGCATGCTGGTTTTCATTTTCATTTTTCATTTCTTCTGCATGGGATAATGCATTGAATATGTTTTTTAGTGCAAGTTTAGTGATTATGAATTCCTTCAGCTTTGTCTTATTATGGGTTTATTTCATATTCAATTCTGTATGACAATTTTGTTGAATGTAGTAATCTTGGTTGATACCTGTTTCATTTCAGGGATTTGTGTACAATATTTCAAGCCCTCCTTGCTTTTAGTATCTGAGTTGATAATCAGAATTGGTTTACATCTAAATATGACCTGCCATTTTTCTCCTGTAGCTTTTAAAATTCTATCCTTACTTTGTATATTAGGCATTTTCATTATAATGTATTTTGGAGAAGATCTTTTTGGATTTGGCATATTTGGGGTTCTATACGCATCTTATATTTGGACTTTCATCTTGTTCCTAAGGTTTGGAAAATTCTGATGTTACTTCATCAAAAGGATTGTGCACGCCATCAATTTATATTTTGGAGTCTTCTGTGCCTATTATTCCTATATTTTATTTTATAATATTATTCCATATTTCTTGAATATTCTGGTCATGTTCTCTCAACATCTTTTCTATATTGTTGATTTTATTTTCAAGATATTTTCACTTTGTCTCAAGGACTAAGAATCTGTCTTCAAAGTTGGTCTGATCTATTAGTGATGCTTTCCTTTGAATTTTTAATTTGATTTATTGTTTTCCTTTGAGCACTTTCATTGGCTCTTTTGCAGAATTTCTAAGTCATATTTTTTAGTTTTTTTTTATTTTTATTTTATTTGTTCTAATTAGTTATACATTACAGTAGAATGCATTTTGACACATCATGCATAAATGAGGTATAACATCTCATTCTTCTGGTTGTACATGATGTATAATCACACCAGTTGTGTTGTCATACATACACACAGGGTAATGTTCAATTCATTCTACTGTCTAAATTGTTATTAACATGATATTTCATTTCCTGTATTTTCTAAGCTCATTTTTAGATTTTTAAGCTATTGAGCATTTTATCTATGAACTTTCTAAATTCTTTCTCTGACATTTCCTCCACTGTGGTATCAATCACATCAGTTGTTGAAGTGTTGTGGGCTGTCCCTTGCTTTTTCATAATGCTTTTATGTCTACTCTGCTTGGATAATTTTTTTTATTTTTACACAAGGTACGATTTAGTGAGCTTCATTCTCTTAAGAGCCCTGGGCTAAGTAAATATCTAGGTATTTATATTTCACCCAATGTGTGTTTTCTGTCAATCCAACTAACAACACCACTTTGAGAGAAGTCATTAAATGCTATTTTCTACAATGACTTCAGGGAAAAGCTTCATATTAATTAACCTTAGGAAAAAAAATATTCCATGAAGAGGAAATGATAACCAACAATGAAAATCTTCAAAGTAGAGGAACTAAAGGAAAGGCCAAACAAAGGAGAAAACAAATCAAGTTAAAAACCAAAAATAAACCAAAATGACCAGGATTACAAATCATATTTCAATAATAACCCTGAATGTGAATGGCCTAAACTCATCAATTAAAAGACATAGGTTGACAAATTGGATTTTAAAAAAGACTCAATGTTATGCTGCCTTCAAAAGACTCATCTCACAGGAAAAGACATCCATAGACCAAAGGTGAAAGGGTGGGGGAAAACATACCACTCACATGGACTGTGTAAACAAGCAGGGGTTTTCATCCTCATATCAGATAAAGTGGACTTCAAGCCAAAGTTACTGAAAAGGGATAAAGAAGTACATTTCATACTGCTTAAGGGAATCATACATCAACAAGACATAACAATTGTAAATACCTATGCCCCAAACAATGTGGCATCTATGTATATTATCGAACAAACCCTTCTCCACTATAAGAATCAAATAGACCACAACACAATAATATGGAGTGATATTAATACACCTCTCTAAACACTGGATAGATCTTCCAAACAAATACTAAACAAAGAAACTATAGAAGTCAATGAAATGATCAATAATTTAGACTTAAAATACATATAAAATATTCTATCCATCAATGAATGAGTACACTTTTTTCTCAGCAGTATATGGATCCTTCTCCAAAATAAACCATATGTGATGCCACAAAGCAAGTCTTAAAAAATACAGAAAAATTGAGATATTACCCTGTATTTTATATGACCATAATGGAATGAAATTAGAAATCAATGAAAAAATAAAAAATAGAAACTACTCCAACACATGGAGACTAATAAGACACTATTGAATGATGCATGGATAACAGAAAACATCAGGGAGGAGATAAAAAAAAATTCTTAGGGGCAAATGAGAACTCCAATACAACATATCAAAATCTCTGGGACACTATGAAGGCAGTACTAAGAGCAAAGTTCATTGCATTAAGCTCATTCATTAAAAGAAGAAAGAGTCAGCTGGGCACAGTGGCACAAGCCTGTAATCCCAGCACTTAGGGAAGCTGAGACAGGAGAATCACAAGTTCAAAGCCAGCCTCAGCAATGGCGAGGCACTAAGCAACTCAGTGAGACCCTGTCTCTATATAAAACACAAAATAGGGCTGGGAATGTGGCTCAGTGGTCGAGTGCCCCTGAGTTCAATCTCCAGTGCAAAAAAAAAAAAAGAAGAATAAGAAGAAAGAGTCAACAAATAAATACCCTGAAACTACATCTCAAAGCCCTAGAAAAGAGGAACAAACCAACACCAAAAAAAGTAGAAGACAGGAAATATTTAAAATCAGGGCTGAAATCAATGAAGTTGAAACAAAAGAATGCCAAAAAAATTGACAAAACAAAAGCCTGGATCTTTGAAAAATTAAAGAAAATTGATAAACCCTTAGCCACCCTAATGAAAAGAAGGAGAGATAAAACTCAAATTACTAAAATTCATGATGGAAAAGTAAATATCATGACAGACACTATTGAAATACAGAGAATAATTAGAAACTATTCTGAAAATTTATACTCCAGCAAAATAGAAAACCCCAAAGACACCAACAAATTTCTAGAGGCATATGACCTACCCAAACTGAATCAAGAGGATATACACAACTTAAACAGATCAATTTCAAGCGAGGAAATAGAAGATGCTATCAAAAGCCTTTCAACCATGATAAGCCCAGGACCAGATGGATTCTCAGCCAAGTTTGGCAAGACCTACAAAGAGTAATTAATGCCAAAACTCCTCAAATTATTCCATAAAATAGAATAAAAGGGAACACTTCCAAACTCATTCTATGAGGTTAGTATCACCCTGATACCAAAAAACAGAGACACATCAAAGAAAGAAAATTTCAGACCAATATCCTTGATGAACATAGATGTAAAAATTGTAAAATTTGGGCAAATTACATACAAAAACATATTTTAAAAAATAGTGTAGCTGGGCACAGTGGCACACTTTGGGAGGCTGAGACAGGAGAATCACAAGTTCAAAGTCAGCTTCAACAATAGAGAAGCACTAAGCAACTCAGTGAGACCCTATCTCTACAGAAAACATAAAATAAGGCTGGGGATGTGGCTCAGTGGTCGAATATCCCTGAGTTCAATCCCTGGTACCAAAATAATAATAATAATAATAATAATAATAAAAAAACAAGATCAAGTGGGGTTCATTCCAGGAATGCAATGTTGGTTCAACATATAGAAATCGATAACATAATCCATCACATCAATAGGCTTAAAGGCAAGAATCATATAAATATATCAATTGATGAGAGAAAGCATTTGACAAAATACAGCACCCTTTCATGTTCAAAACATGAGAAAAACTAGGGATAGTAGGAACAAACCTCAACTTTGTAAAAGTTATCTATGCTAAAACAAAGGCCAACATCATCCTAAATGGAGAAAAATTAGCAGCACTCCCTATAAAAACTGAAATAAGACAGAAATGCCCTCATTCACCACTTCTATTCAACATAGTCTTTGAAACTCTCGCCAGAGCAATTAGACAAAAGAAATTAAAGAGATAAGAGTAGGAAAATAAGAACTCAAACTATCATTATTTGCTGATGACATAATTCTATACTTAGAGGATCCAAAAACTTCCACCAGAAAACTTCTGGAATTAACAAAAGAATTCAGCAAAGTAGCAGGATATAAAATCAATACCCATAAATCAAATATATTTCTATATTTCAGTGATAAATCCTCTGAAAGAGCAATTAGAAAAACTATCCCATTCACAATAGCCTCAAAAAAATTAAATACTTGGGAATCAATCTAACAAGAGAGGTGAAACACCTCTACAATGAAAACTACAGGATACTAAAGAAAGAAATTGAAGAATACCTTAGAAATTGGAAAGATCTCCTATGCTCTTGGATAGGCAGAATCAATATTGTCAAAATGGTCATACTACCCAAAGTGCTATACAGATTCAATGAGATTCCAATTAAAATCCCAATTTCATTTCTTACAGAAATAGAGAAGGCAATCATAAAATTCATTTGGAAAAATAAGAGACCCAGAATAGCCAAAGCAATCCTTAGCAAGAAGAGTGAAGCAGGAGGCATCACAATACCAGACTTAAACTATACTACAAAGCTATAGTAACAAAAATGGCATGGTACTGGCACCCAAATAGACATGTAGATCAATGGTACAGAATAGAAGACACAGAGAAAAACCCACATAAATACAGTTATCTCATACTAGACAAAGGCACCAAAAACATACATTGGAGAAAGGATAGCCTCTTCAACAAATGGTGCTAGGAAAACTAGAAATCCATATGCAACAAAATGAAAGCAAACTCCTATCTCTCACCATGCACAAAACTCAACTCAAAGTGGATCAAAGACCTAGGACTTAGACCAGAGACCCTGTGCCTAATAGAAGAAAAAGTAGGCCCAACCATTAATCACGTCCAATTAGGGCCCAATCTCCTTTACAAGACTCTTAAAGCACAAAAAATAAAATTAAGAATCAATGGGATGGATTCAAACTAAAAAGCTTCTTCTCAGCAAAAGAAACAATTAATGAAGTGAAGAGAGAGCCTACATTCTGGGAGCAAATTTTTACCACATGTACATCACATAGCACACTAATCTTCAGGATATATAAAGAACACAAAAACTTAACACCAAAACCCCCCCCAAATAACCCAATCAACAAATGGGCTAAGGAGTTGAACAGACAATTCTCAGAAGAAGATATACAACTGATCAACAAATATATGAGAAAATGTTCAACATCTCTAGCAATTAGAGGAATGCAAATCAAAACTACTCTAAGATTTCATCTCA
>PVHX01026988.1:0-20003 GCA_004024805.1 Geosciurus inauris | reverse complement strand
TTTTTTTGCTACCAGTGATGAACTCAGGGGCACTCGACCACTGAGCCACATCCCCAGTCCTATTTTGTGTTTTATGTAGGGACAGGGTCTCACTGAGTTGCTTAGCGCCTCGCCATTGCTGAGGCTGGCTTTGAACTCATGATCCTCCTGCCTCAGCCTCCCCAAGTGCTGGAATTATAGGCATGTACCACTGTGCCTGGCTGAGGTTGAACATCTTTTTTAAAAAAAAAAATTTTTTTTTTGTTTTAATTTGTTATACATGACAGTAGAATGCACTTTGATACATCATATATCATGGAGTATAATTTCTCATTCTTCTGGTTGTACATGATGTAGAATCCCACCAGTCATATAGTTATATATGTACATAGAGTAATAATGTCTGATCCATTCTACAATTCTTCCTACCCCCATTTCCCCTCGCCTCCCTTCACTCCCCTGTACCTAATCTAAAGTAACTCTATTCTTCCCTAGCCCCTCCCCTTATTGTGAATCAGTGTCTGCATATCAGAGAAAACATTTGGCTTTTGGTTTTTTGGGATTGGCTTATTTCACTTATCATGACATTCTCCAGCTCTATCCATTTACATGCAAATGCCATAACATCATTTTTCTTTAAGGCTGAGTAATATTCCATTGTATGTATACATATATGTGTGTGTGTGTGTATATATATATATATATATATATATATATATCACATTTAAAAAATCCATTCATCTGTTGAAGGGGACTTTGGTTGGCTCCATAGTAAAATCAAGAATCCATAAATGGGATGGACTCAAACTAAAAAGCTTCTCAGCAAAGGAAACAATCAATAAGGTGAAGAGAGAGCCTACAGAATGGGAGAAAATCTTTACCATAGCCCCTCAGAAAGAGCACTAATCTCCAGGATCTATAAAGAACTCAAAAAACTTAACACCAAAAAAAAAAAAAAAAAAAACAACCCAATCAATAAATGGGCCAAAGAACTGAACAGACACTTCACAGAAGAAATACAATCAACAAATATATGGAAAAATGTTCGACATCTCTAGCAATTAGAGAAATGCAAATCAAAACTACTCTAAGATTTCGTCTCACCCCAGTCAGAATGGCAATTATCAAGAATACAAACAACAATAAATGTTGGCAAGGATGTGGGGGAAAAGGCACACTCATATGTTGCTGGTGGGACTGCAAATTGGTGCAACCATTATGGAAAGTGGTATGGAGACTGCTCACAAAACTTGGACTGGAACCACCATTTGACCCAGTTATCCCACTCCTTGGTCTATACCCTAAAGACTTAAAAACACCATACTACAGTGACGCAGCCACTTCAATGTTACAGACGCTCAATTCACAATAGCTAAACTATGAACATCTTTTTCTGTGCTTTGCCGCCTGTAGTGTCTCCATTCCTGTGAACTGTTTCATTCTTCGCCTGTTGTTCCACAGCTGGTCTCTCGTCTTTCCCTCCTCCTTCCTCTCTTTGCTAACACAAGGACCAAATTCTGGCACCCATCCCTTCCCCAGCCCCATGCAGCCTTTGCTTGAGCTCTTTTTACAGGGAGGAGGAAGGTGGGGCAGGCGTTGGCACTGAGTGGACGGGGGATGGAGACAAAGCCCTCACTCTGGGGATCTGAAGTCCCTGATCTAACTCAGATGCTCATTAAATGAGATAATGCACATAAAATGCTGTGCTTAGCACGCTACATGGTCTATAGGAAATGCTCTGAAAAGGCCTGCCCATTATTTTTATGTGCAGAACATGCAAACCCACCAGGATCTGCATATTTGAAACTGAGTCTTTACCTGCTGTGTCCGCGTGTGGCTACAGCCTGGGTCTAAGGGGTCTGGTGTTCCCCATGGACTACAAGGGTAGGGTTGGCATGTGAACTACAGGCTTAGGTCTTTTTCTGCTCCTGCTAGGTTTCTTGTGTTGGATGAGCCTTGTCTTTTGGGCAGGGCTGGTCCAAGACAGACTGTGACTTATATATAGGGTTTGGATGTTCACTGAATTTTGTTTCCCTCTCAGATGCAGGTGTAGGGCCCTGTCCCTCCTCCTGTCCTTCTTCCACCTCTGATCTCGGGCTCACTCTCTTTCAAAGTGGAGAGTCATCTGGACTGATGGGCAAAGGGGGGTGCCTTGGCCTATGGAGGCCTTTGGGAAAGCCAGTCTGGATTCAGGGACCCCACATTTAGGATCATGTCCATAATGTGAGGGAGAAAAGGAGAATTTCCAGCTAGAGGTATGAGTTCAGGGTAGAAGGGCTGTGTCATTCAGGCAGCTCACCCAGCTCCTAGCTATGGGTCTGACCGCCCACTGAACTTCATCTTTGCAAAGGTTCCCTATGTCTGAACCCACTGCACCAGGCCCCAAGACCCCAGGGTCTTAACCCAGCCCTAAAGGCAGTCAGCATGGTGGAAAATGGCTGCTGGCTGGGGTAGTTCCATGGAGCTCAGTCCCCTTGTCCTCTGTCTCTCAGCTCTGCAGCAAGATCCTGGAGAAGACGGCCAATCCCCAGTGGAACCAGAACATTACGCTGCCGGCCATGGTGAGCCTCGCTCTGCTGCCCACTGACCCTCCCCAGGAGGCCCTGGGGCTTGGGACTTTAGAAGGTCCAGGCCCCTGTCCTCTCCAGCACCCTGTGACATCCTGGACTTCTGTGTGGAGGAAGGGATGTCACTTTCGTCAAAGGATGACTCTCACCGCGCCTCTTTTTCCCTCCTCAGTTCCCCTCCATGTGTGAAAAAATGAGGATCCGGGTCATGGACTGGTGAGCTCCAAGAGGAATTTCTGGAGGGGGCTGCCTTGAGGGTCACGGAGTCCTTGAGTGTCATTCAGCCTGGTCTGTGGTGTGTGCAGAGTGCGCGAGGATAGAGGGCGTGGTGGTTCTGGGGACGCTGGCTCACTGCCTGCTCGCTAGGATGGTGTGGCTACCCTGATGGCAGATAAGGGGGTGCAGCCAGTGAGGCTGGGAGGACTTCACCTCTGAGGACCTGAGGGCTGGGAGGCTCCCTGGGGGAGGTGGGGCAGGCCGTGACCTGGTGGGGGAGAGGGGTTTGATAAGTCCATGGTGACGCGTTCCAGGGAGCAGAGGGTTATACACTGAGGCTTGGAAGCTGAGAGCAGAGCTTCTGGGAGCATCGGCTGTTGTTCACCAATGGAGTGGAACAGGAAGGTCCCCAGGATAGGGAAATGGGCCAGGTGGCCTGAGCAGGGACATCTCTACAGGCGTGGAGCAGGTGAAGACAATAGCTCACGGGCATCTTAGAAAAAATCTTAGTATCTAACACTCGCTGAGCACCTAGCAAGCACTTTATGTGCATTCTTTCCTCTGGCCCTCAACTTAGTGATGTGGTCTTAACTCACAGAGCAGGGAATAGGTTGGGAAAGACGGAGTGACCTGCCTGAGGTGACAGCTGGAACGCAGTGGAGGTCAGATGTGAACCCAAGCTTGCATCCTTGACCACTAGGCTATGCTGCGTCCTGCTACGTCAAGATGATCCCTCTCACACTTGAGGGGGATGCTAAGGGTCCACATGTGCAATATCTAGGATATCGGGCTTTCCAAAAAGAGAGCTGTCCTTTCTCTGCCCCCAAAAGTCTTGGCCGTGTGGTTCCCTGGCATGCTCTTCTTTGGTCTAAGGCCTATGGCACCCCCAACCAGGAGGATAATGAGAGACCAGGGAAAAACCCCCAGGCCACAGAGCCATTAAAGTGTGTGCCAGTTCCCCAGGCCTAAAGAAAACAGCTTGTGAGAATTAGAGGGAAGGGAGCAGCAGGGTGGTGGTGGTGGAGGGGGACGAGGGAGAGGCCCCCGGGCCGTGACCGCGGGTATGTGCCATGGGGAAGCGGTTTGGAGAGATGCACTTTACATCCCCAGAGCGATCTCTGCATTTCAGCTGGCGATGTGTGTGTTGTGCTGCCCGGGGTGGCTGGCGGTGCGTGCCTGTGCCTGTGTGTGCATGTGCTTGCGTGTGGATGTGGCTGTCCCCTGTGTGGTGGATGTGCTGGCTCGACTCCATCTGAGCTGTGTCAGAGGCATCGGCATACTGTACAATCCAAACACATTACCGAATCTGGTGGTTGCGTCTCTGGTTTGGGTTGAAGTGGCATTTTTATTGTGAGTCTATTTTCAGACTTGCTGTATTTTCCAAAAGCAACCCCAAGCCCCAAAACCCAACTCTTGGCCAGAAAGCATTCCTCTGCTACATGTTCCTGTCCCAAAAAGTGCTTTCTTCCCAGAAAACAGATAAACTTTTGTAATTACCTGAATCCTGGAAATATGATACAGTCCATATGGCCTTTTCTCTGAAACTGAATCTTCCTTTCAATTCTTGAAAAATTTCTTTTTCGTTAAAAAAAAAAAGTCCCCAAAGCCACTCCCACCTCCATACAAACAACCTCTCTCCTCCCATTCTCCTTCCTTCCTCTCCTGATTCAGAAAATCCAATCCAGAGGTCAGAAATTCAATTCCTTTTCATGAGCTGTTCTTTTCCAGGGTTGGGCATGAAAGTAGTTTAAAAATGCCATCAGCTATCAGGTATCCATATCGATAACCTCAAGGAAATTCTCCTTTTCCAGTTCTTGCTAATGTCACTTACCAGAACATGCTGCAGATTTGTGCTGATGGGTCACTCTTCCTCATGCAGTCCCTGTCCTGATGGAAAAATTTCAAAATCAGAGCTTAATCACCTTCCTGGGAAGTACCAAGAGGAAGAAAGGGATCAGCAGACATTGCTATCTCATGGGGACTTAAAAGAAAAATAAAATCACCAGGTTCAGGCGTCTTTTATAATGGAGCTGGGATGTACCCTCTCCGATACCACCCATGAGCAAACTTCACCTAGCAGGGAGAGAGGGGTCCTGGGCACTGAGCACAAGAGGGATTGACGGTGCACCAGAGAAACTTCCTGAAGGACATAGGTCTTGCTCAGCCCTGTGTTTCTCAGACCTCAGCATATTGACCTCTGGGGCCGATAGTCCTTCTCTGTGGAGGCTGTCCAGTCTGCCGTAGGCTGTTTAGGAGCATCCCTGGCTTTAACCTGTAGATGCTGTTAGCACCCTCTTCTCACTCTAAAACTATCTCCAGACATAGCCAAATGTTCTCTGGGGGATCAAAACTACTAGGTTGAGAACCTCAGGTCCAGCCTGCCAGGGAAACAGCAAGTTGCTACAATCAACTTGGTTTCCATGTTAGGAATATCAGGCCTCAAATCAAATATTGGCCATCTTTGGAAATGATTTAACTTTTCAACCTCAGTATCCTTTGCCTGAAATCAGGGCTAATTGTAGTACCTACTTGATGGGGCAGATTTGAGGATTAAGTGAGCTAGATTACGTGATGGTTTTAGCGCAGTGCTTGGCTTAGTAGTTGCTGAGTAAAGATGAAATGTTAACTATTACTTTTTATTATTATCAAGGGAGGCAGGCGTGGGGTTTGGAAGGAGATTCTGCATAGAAGGTTGCTGGGTAATGGGTTAATCAGTCACTTTCCTACCCACAGTCCTCTATGCTGTGTGGGAAGCATGACTGGTCCCACACTAGCCATGTGTGCCATGGCAGGGGCACCAGAGCAGGGATGAGGACACTAATCCTGGCTCTGTTCCTCCTTGTCTGGCTGACCTTCGGGAAGCACCTGCACAGCTCTGAGCCTGGGGTCTTGGTCATACAACAGAGATGATAATAAAAGTACTTGTTTCTTAAGGCTGTTACAAACTCCAGGAAGATAAAGGTTAAAAATGCTTTGTCACATGTAAAGTCACACACAAAAGGGAATCATGCATTAGCATTGGATAATTCAAGATGGTGGCCTTGGAGATGGTTTTTCCTGGTCACCTGGCTTTCTCCTTGAACTTGATATTTCTTCAGCTGCTGAAGTCTCAGCTGTGTCTGGGAATCTGGTTCTCGAGCAGCCTCCAGGTCCCGCATACTCCCTTCTCCCTGTCAATCTGCAGTGGGCCCAGGCTGCTGGCTGCGTTGGTTGGCTGATGAGATATCAATGGTTGGTAAGACAGACTAGGTCCTTCTAGGGGAAGCTTGAGTGAGCTTTCTGTCTAGTCTCTTCTTGGGATTACCAGGCCTCAGTGACATACCTGGTGTGAAGACTGGGACTCCCCATGGGTGTAACACCAGCTACATGTCTCCTGGGTAGGCACGGCCTATATCCTTCTCCTGTGCTCAGGTCCTCTCTGTCCTCTTGTTCTAGGGATCGCCTTACTCACAATGATATTGTGGCCACCACTTACCTGAGTATGTCAAAAATCTCTGCCCCTGGAGGAGAAATAGAAGGTACGTTCCAACTGTGTTCAGTTCTCTGACCCCACATGCTCTTTCTGTCTCAACTCTGGGTTGAAGAGTTTGCAGAAAAGGGAGGATTATAAGGCCTTTGTTATCCATTTTCCATGGAGAAGGGCTCTGGCCAGTGAGAGAGAAGCCCTGTAGACATTTAGGATGCTCCACAGTTGAATGGTAGAATATATCACTGAATGGTACAATGAGGATAATCTCCTGGCCAAGCCATTTCCTGGGTGGATGACTGTGCATTAGCAGTTTCTATTTTGTAATAGCTTGGATTGGTCTGTTGAAAAGTAATCCATTATCATTTTGTAAAATTTTAAATAAAAAGATAACATGAAGAAAGTATCTAAAACCTATGTGTGAAATTACCCATAAATCCTCCAATGCAGGCAAGAACTATTAGTGTTCTGGGACCTTTCTGTGTGTATCTATGTGTGTGTGTGTGTGTGTGTATGTACATACATATGTGAATATGTACATATATATTAAAAGATAAATAGTTTTGAAAATTGCCTTTTGGCACTTGACAATACAATGTAGAAGTCTTTTCATGTGATTAAACTCTCCTACGTTACAGTTTTAAGTGAATAAACATTTCATTGTGTGAATGTACCATAATCTACATGAACTAGTTAATGTTGAATATTTAGCTGTTTTCTAATTTTTCTACGTCATGAACAACTGACTTTCAATGACTAATTTTGTAGCTGAATATCTGTGCAGGTCATGAGTTTTCTTTTGGATGACTCTGTAATAGTGATATTGCAGCATCAAAGGATTTTAATGTTTTTGAGGTTTTTTTTGTCTGTATCAAAGTTGCCCTTCAAAAAGTCTGGACTAATTTATCCTCCAGTTATATCCACGTGAATGTAGGGTAAAATAATAATGTTACAAAATATCTTTGTTAATGTATGGGGTGAAAATAGTATCCCCATTGTTGCCTTAATTTTCATTTCACTGACAGCTGGTGAAATGGACCAATGTAAATATAAAAATACTAAAATTTATATATGATATATATTTATATACTTTGTAGTTATTCTAATACAAATGCATAATTTTGGTCCATATTTCTCATAGTATGCTTGTCTTTTTCTCATTGTTTTGTAAGAGTTCTATACATATATGGATGCTAATTTCCCCCATTATATATGTCATAAATAATTCCTGTCAGCTTTATTTAACCAATTAATAGTTCTTGACTGACAGTAATTTAAATTTTTGTGTAGCCAAATCTGTTAATCTTTTCCTGAGTGAATAAGGAAGGACTCTAACTTGCTTTTTTCAAAATTGTTTTTTTTTGGTGATATGCCATTACTGTATTTTAAATAATTTTTCTGAATAGTATTAAATGCTATCTTTATCACCTACTAAATACCTAAATGTGTTCTTGGGCCTGTTTCTTGATTTTCTATTATCTTCAATTGGTATGTCTGTGTATTATTTCTTTGGTTTTGGTATCTGGGTTATGCTGGCTCTGTAAAATTAATTGGAAAGATTTAAAGTCTTCTCTAACATCTGGAACAGTTTATATAACATAAGAATATAGTCTTTTGAGGGTTTGAAATAATTCACCCATAAAACCATATGGGCTGGGTGCCCTTTCTGAGTGGGTGTAGTAATAGCTCCTTTAAAGCTTTTCAATTTCTCTTGTGATTATTGTTATTTTTAGTTTGTTGCCTTTGCTCTAGTTAATTTTGATAATTTATATTTTCCTAGAAAAACATCATTACTTTAAATTGATTCACATAGTCTTGTGCAGAACAACCTTTTATAATGTAAACAATTCTTTCTACTTGTGTTTTCCTTTTTCTCATTTCTATTGTGTTTGAGTTCTTTCTTGATTAGCCTTGTTAGTTTTTTAAACTTTATTGTATTTTTCATTTTTACACTGTTTAACTCTGACTTATTTCACTGTTTCCTTTTAAAATTTTCTACTTTCTTCTATTTGTTTTTACTTATTTAAATAGTTAAAGTCTTGTTTCTGCCTTATCTATCCTGCTTAAAAAGTCTTCAGCAAACCAAGGTTATACTGAACTGTTTTTAATTTTAATTTTTTTATACTAAAGTAGTATATTCTGAATTTGTTTCAGTGTATTTTCTGAGAGCAGTATGATTTAATTCCTGTGTAGGTAGTATACATATGTTTTTCAGAGTAATACTGCTTGTCTTTTTCTCATCGTTTAGAAAATGACTGTCACGCCATGCTTCATGCCTGGGGTAACTTCTGACAAGTGCTTTGCTTGTTGATTGTTGCTCCAATGTCATAGAGTGTACTTATACCAATCAAGATGGCCATGGGGTAATCAGCCATACCATCTTATGGGACCACTGCTGTCAACTTGGTCCTTCATTAACTGGAATGTCTCATGTGACATGTAACTGTACTTTGCTCCATCTAGGTGTGGGACTGCTTTCATTATTTTTTTCCTGAGACTTGTGAATTCTTAAATATGAGTTGAGGGATATATTTTTTGATTCTAACATCATTCCATGGACCACTGAGGGCAGGGTGGGGCAGGTGTGGAGCTGCAATCTGGAGCTGGCCAGCTTGGTGCTCGTTCTGTGGGCTCTGCCTCTTTGTAGCTGAGGGACTCGCTCCAGTCTGCTCTCTGTAAAATGGGCTCTTACAAATCCCAACCTAAGGTTGTTGGAAGGATCTAGTGAGATTATAAATGTAAGGTTCTTATAGTGCCTGGTATATAATAAACCCTAAAGTGACACTGACTGTTTATTATCATTACTCTTGACTTTCGGCATCACTCAGGTGATGTATTTTTCTGCATCAGTTCTGTTTTTTCTGCTTCCCATGTGTTCTAAAAGTAAGCTATTTATTACACTTTTTCTTGTCAAACTTTCTCTTCCCTCTATCACTTCATTTGTTTTGCCTTTTTTTCTTTGCTGCTGTCTTTCCTCTCCCACAAGTGTTTCTTTGTCCATGAAGGGTACCTCTTCTTGCTCACTATTGAGAATCCCAAACCATTTCCTGAAAAATTCAGATGAAGGCTCTCCTGAATCTTATGGGTGTCCTGACAGGACAGGAATCTTTCTGTGTCCTGGTGGCACTCTGTCATTCCCCTCACCTTTATTCACTCTCTAGCAAGATCAGCTCAATGTGGGTGCCCTGCACCAACAGGGCGCAGTCTGTCCATCTGTCTGTACAGATCTTTAGCAGCAGGACATGTTAAGGTGCTGAGTTCCTGGAAGACTGGAACTAGTGCTTTTGACGTCAGCACCTTCTCCAATCCCTTCTTCCAAGTTCTCTAAAACAGTTTTCAGACAAAACTTTTAATTATAGAAAATTTCAAACACACACACTAGAGAATTATACAATGAACTCCTAGGAACCCTCACTCAGCTTCAACTAGCTATTCTGCCCTTCTGAGTCCATCTTTGATACTTTGAATTGGTGGAATTCACAAAAACAACTTTCCAGAAGGCGCTTCTGAGGACACCTGCCTGACTCCCCTCCTGACTGTGGGAACTGCCTGTTGCCGGATGCAGTCCCCTTCATCATGCTTTTTGCAGGGTTTCTGCAAAGGATCTGAGGTGGGGGCACTGTGTCATGGGGTGGTGGGGAGGGTGTTCTGGCTTTCTCATACGTCACAACTCTTGGAATGAAAGGAGGCTCTTCACCAGTTTTTTAACTAGTACTGTCCCTGTCCCTGTCCCTCTACCTATCCTGGTAGAGGCCAACAGGACTTTCCTGACTGTTTTCTCACAGCTCCGTGAGGCTGACATCATCCACCTGCTGGAGTGGATCAGTCCTCTTTTCCAGGTGATGCTGGCCTTCATCTTTTTTGTGTCATTGTGACCATGTAAAAAAATAGTGCATTATAGTTATACATAATACTGGGGTTCATTTTGACATAATTATACAAGCATGAACTATAATTTTGCTCCAATTCTGTCCCAGGTAATTCCTCTTCCCCCTCCTTCTCTCCCCTCCTGTTCCCATTACTCTATAGGTCTTTCTTCTAGCTATTTATAATTTTTTTTTAAAAATTAGTGCATTACAGATAGACATAAGGGTGAAAGTCTCTGTGGTATATTCATATATGTACATAGTATAGTTCTGTCAGATTCATTTCAGTTTGTCCCTTCTCCTGTCCCTCCTCTCTCCCCCTCAGTTTCTTTCCTGTACTCCACTGATCTCTCCTCTGTTCTTATGGGATTCTCTTCCTCCCTTTTTCCTACTTATTTGGTCTAGCTTCCACATATGAAAGAAAATATTGACCCTTGACTTTCTGATTCTGGCTTATTTCACTTAGCATGATGTTCTCTAGTTCCATCTATTTACCAGCAAATGACATAATATCATTCTTTTTTTACAGCTGAGTAAATCCACTCATCTACTGATGGGCACCTACATTGGTTCCATAGCTTAGCTCTTGTGAATCGTGCTACTATAAACATTGATGTGGCTATATCCCTGTGGTATGCTGATTTTAGATCATTTGGATAAATACCAAGGAGTGGGATTGCTGGGTCATATGGTAGTTCTATTCCTAGTCATTTGAGGAATCTCCAAATTGCTTTCCAGAGTGGTTGTCTTGTACATTGTTTATGAGACTGAAATTAGTCTCATGAACAATGTACGAGTGTACCTTTTCCCATCCTCACCAGCATGTATTACTATTTGTATTCTTGACAATTGCCATTCTGACTGGAGTGAAATGAAATCTTAGTGTAGTTTTGATTTGCATTTTCCTGGTTTCTAAAGATGTTGAACATTCTTTCATATGTTTGTTGGCCATTTGTGTTTATTATTTGAGAAGTATCTCTTTAGTTCTTTTGCTAGTTTATTAATTTTTTTGGTGTTAAGTTTTTTGAGTTTATACCAAAAGCATTATACAGATCCAGTGCAATCTCCATCAAAATACCCATGACACTCTTCACAGAACTAGAAAAAACAATCCTAAAATTCATTTGGAAAAACAAGAGACCCAGAATAACCAAAGCAATTCTGAGCAAGAAGAGAGATGCTGGAGGCATCACAGTATAGGACCTCAAATTATACTCCAGAGCTACAGTAACAAAAACAGCATGGTCTTGATACCAAAACAGACATGAAGACCCATGGAATAGAATAGAAGACACTGAGACATTCACATAGATATAGTCATCTGATACTTGAAAAATATGCTAAAAACATATTTTGGAGAAAAGATAGCCTTTTTAAACAAATAGTGCTGAGAAAACTGAATATCCATTTGTAGAATAATAAAACTTGATTCCTGTCTCTTACCTTGCACAAGTCAATTCAAAGTGAATCAAAGACCTAAGAATTATGGGGCTGGGGTTGTGGCTCAGTGGTAGATCACTTGCCTAGCATGTGTGAGGCACTGGGTTCAATCCTCAGCACCACATAAAAATAAATAAAATAAAAGTTAAAAAAGACCTAAGAAGCCGGGTGCAGTGGCTCACGCCTGTAATCCCTGCACTTTGGAAGGCTGAGACAGGAGAATCACGACTTCAAAGCCAGCCTCAGTAATGGCAAGGTGCTAAGCAACTCAGTGAGACACAAAACACAAAATAGGGCTCAGTGGTCAAGTACCCCTGAGCTCAATCCCCAGTACCAAAAAAAACCCAAAAAAAAACCCAAAAAACAAAAAACAAAAAACCTAAGAATTAAATCAGAAACTATGCATTCTAGAAGAAAACATAGGCTCAATACTCCAACATATTGGCACAGGCACTGAATTCCTTAACAAGACCCCTAAAGTATAAGAAATAAAACCAAGAATCAGTATGTGGTATGGCATCAAATTAAAAAGCAAAGGAAAATATTAAGATGTGAAGAGAGAGCCTACAGAATGGGACAAGATCTTTGTCAGCTGCTCCTTAGACAGGGATTAATATTCAGAATACATAAAGAACTCAACAAAAAACTTCACATCTTGACTATTTTAATGGGAAGACGAGAAAGGTGTTTATGTGGCCACTAGATGGTGCTCAAGTCACGGGCAACCCAGTGTGCTTCAGGGAGGTTTCCAAGGGCAGGACCATCTTCTCACAGATTGTTCCAGAAATAAAGAAGACTCTTCTTGCAACCAGCTAACTAGGTTTTGAATATATAGTTGAATACCTTGATCTATGTGACAATAAAAGAGTTAATTTTATTGGTTGAATTGGGGCCATTCTTGGGACTGTTCAGGTTCTCTGATGCCCCTTTCTGGAGTTGGGTCCCTTTCTGAGGCCTGAGCTTCTCTCTAGTCCTGAAGGTTAGCACTTGCCTCATTCCCTGCTCAGCTTCTTTGCTTGTCCCCAGACCCCTCAGAACATGTCCTTCCCACTTTCTCTTTAGTTCTTTTGTATGATTTCTCTCCTCCTCATGGGGTTCTAGCACATCTGGGTGATTCACCACATTTGATTTCCTTACAGCTCTCAAAACCCAAACCAAACTGAACTGTAAAATCTTTTCTTCTCCACATTCCCCTACTTCATGTTTCCCCAGATGATTCAGTTCAGCTAGGAGTTTTTGTTTTTGTGTTCCTGTTTTTATTTCCAGTGAGGACAAGACCTGACACTAACCTCTTAAGCACTTCTGCCCATGAGTTTGCCTGGGCACACCAAAGTATTCCTTGGACCCTGTGCACCAAAGAAAAATTTTGTTTTTTCAAAAGGAGTGCTTTCTTTAGATGTGGCCGTTCTTTTGAAAGGTAACAGTCACACGAGACCTGAGAACTTACACGGAGTTCTTGATAACTTTACACATGTGAAAATCATGTGGCATAAATAGCACTTGTATCCTACAGTTTTTTCCATGGCTAAGAAACCCCAAGTTAGTTTCTTCTTGTCTTTGGAACGTAGATGATGACGATTTCCCAGCAGTTTTTGGTTTCTCCTCCTGCCTGGCTCAGGCTAGTGTCAGGCAGCCAAATGCCATGGGCTTGGGGGTGTGCCGAGAGGCAGAGGGAACTGGCAGGCAGGCTGCAGGTAATAGCTTTGGCTTTTCCAGGGTACATGTGTGTCCCTGGGGACTGTCTGCAGGGCTGTGACTTGTGGCTCATTGGGCAAGGAGGGATGCTCTGTCTTTTTCAGTTTCCCCCAGGTGAGGGAGTTGGGCTTCGCTGCTCAGGCCACAAAACTGGGAGTGTTTATCTGTGCTAGGGGACTTACAGGTCCTAGTTCCCTAGGCTCAGGGAAAACACACCAAAACACTTGTGTTTTGGCAGAAAGATGATGAGGACTAAATAGAGGCTTTGTCTTGGGCGGGCTTTCCGGCCACCCTGCCCTTGACTTTATGAGCTGTCTGCAGACACAGGGGAGAGAACCTGGGATGAGTTGCATCACCCCAGAGACCTATGGCCTGCCCTCGAGTTAGGAATCACTGGCCTCAGATGTCTTGTTACACCTCCCAGTGCCTAGCATGGTGCCTGATTAGCCTTGCCAAATGAACAAATGAATGAATAAAGAAGTGAGTGAATAAATGAAAAGGAGTGCCTAGTCCTCCTAGCCACCAGAGGCATGTGTTGGTCACGTGGCTTGTGGAATTTGGGGACATCTGTGTCTGGCTGGGTACCAGCTTGAAAGCCAAGATTCAGTCAGTCTGTGGGTGGGAAACTGGGTTTGCCTTTGCAAGAAGCACCCAGGGGTTGGCACTATGACTTTGGTTTCATTAGCCTGAGATAACTGGCTGGGTCTGTTAATAATCACTTGGAACTAGCTTAAAGTGGAATCTGTTTTCTTCCGGGGGTCCCTGGCCACTGTCCTTCTTGGACTGTAGCTGTGATCGAATAGGTCATCTTGCTGAGGTCACCTTGCTCCCTTATGGCCAGAGACCTGGCTCTCTCACTGGTGAAAACTGATTCCTGTGGATATTCAAATGACCATGAACTAGGATTTTCTGCCAGTGGCATTTGAAGCTGAGACCTGGCTATGGAGATCTGAGAGGCTGACCCAGGACCTCACCCTCCCTATGCCTCTGGCATCACTTGGTTAGTACTGTACTCCTCTCCGGGCTTAGGTATTCATCTCTTCTTTCTTTCTCTGTCTGCTCATTTACAACATTTTGCTTAACCCTTGAATCTATAGGAAAATAACAACAGGGCTGGGGGTGTGGCTCAGTGGTAGAGCACTTGCCTAGCATGTGTGAGGCACTGGGTTCGATTCTCAGCACCACATATAAATAAATGAATAAAATAAAGGTCCACCAACACCTAAAAAATATTTAAAAAATAACAACAGTATTTTCTTGGAGAGGAGTAATTGGTAAAGGTGATCAATGAATGAAAATCATCAGCAAGTTCACTAACCACATCTCCAGGCTTGGTCATGACCTCAGACTTGATTAATGTTTTTGCTGATTGGAGAAGGGGAAAAAATAAGAAGAAAAGAATAGGAAGATCAGAGTGCAGGAAGAGGCAGAAATTAAGGAGTCAGTGGTGGAAGAAGACTGAGGCTGCTCACTCCCCTGGGGTATCTCATACCTGCCCAGAAGTGAGTGATGGATACCAAGAGCCAGAGCATTTCCTTCCTTGCTTCTATTTCTAGAATCCTTTACCAACATTTATGGGCACATCAAAGTGTGCAGAGCCTTTGGCTAGTGAACAGCATCTGTCACCATGCTTCATTGGAAGCAGTAGGTGCTAGAAGCCGGATCCTGGGGCTCTCCTGTTGTGAAAACGCAACTCTTATCTTCGATGGCAATATTGGAAGTGACCACGAGGTGGAGCTGTTGTGCCTTGAAACACCACCGCTCAGACAGCTGGTCCCTAGTGTCAACCTGTTGGGTTTGGGGTACTGGTGTGCCTTGCGGCCTCACTCTAGTCACTTCACGTTTTCCTCGCTCTTTCTTTATGTCTGTACTTGATGTTTCTCACTTACCTGGCTATAATATAAAAAAGCATATTTTATTATTAAAATAAAATATTATTTCTTGAATATATTGAATCAAGTTGACTATATTGAATCATGTTTTAGGTCCACCTTTTTGAGGCTCCCTGTGGTCGTGGGGACTATGTCTGGCTGGGGTTGGGGTGGTGATGGCTTAGTCTGTGACAAACTCATGGCTGGGCTCAGCTGGAGCCTGGGGCCATGTCTGTTTCCTTACCTAGGAGCTGTCTTCCCACCTGTCCGCTGGCTGTCCATCCATGCGCCTGTTCATGTAACCATTCCTTCACCTGTCCATGCCCATCCTAACCCCTTTTCCATTTCTTTATGCTTCAGAGGAGCCTGCAGGTGTGGTCAAGCCTCCGCAAGCCACAGACCGTATGTTGCTATCACCTAGGGGACCACGGGGGCATGGGGCTTTGTTTTTGTTTTTGTTTTTGTTTTTGCTGGAGGGGTGAGGGTGCTGGAGGCAGGGAATTCTCTGATTTTCATGAAGTGGGGTTGGAGGTATGGAGCTTACCTTAGGTGGTTATCTCTCACCTCTGGTTGAACATGGAAATCACTTGGAATGTCTTAAAAGCAATTTCTTCCCATCCTCCCAGACCCCTTCCTGTGCCTGCTGGGCTGGGGCAGGGGCTGGCAGTGAGGGGTTGGGGCAGGCATGGGGTCTCAGTGGTCCAAGGGGAGAACAAATTGTCTCAGGGAACAGGAGGAGGCCAGAGGGAGTGAAAAACTTTTGAATTGGAGCTCATAGGTAGATCGAAATCAGGATGATTAACACAAATAATTAGTAATGTTCATGTGAGTTTCATTTTCCAAGACATCTCACTTCTGTTCCCAGAGTCAGAGCCCTGTCTGTGCTGGGGTTTGGAAAGGGAAAGTGTGGAGGGTGCCCTGGCTGAGGGGAGGGCATGGCTCCTGCCTGACTCTGTCCTCTCCCACCTGCAGGGTCGCATAGTACACACCTTAGATCTGGTCCAGGTGCTTTTTTGCCAAGGCTATTGTTGGTTTTTTTTTTTTTTGGTGCTTCTCTTGGCCCATCCCTGTGTGGACACGGTCATCCCAGGTGGTCCTAGCCCTGCTGCTCACCTTTGGCATTCTGGAAATGTCCTCTTCCCCCTTCCTCTGCAAGGGACAGAGGCTTTGCAGGGTTTTCAGAGTATAGCTGATCAAGATCCATCCTGAGAACTGGAGCTATGAACTGGAAAGTGATGTTAATAAAAGAGCATCCGAAAAAGGATGAGGATGATGTGGAGGAAAGACTTCCCCTCATGTTTATCCTTTCCCTAACGCCCCTCTGACCTGCTCCACTTAAAAATTATTCATTGCATCACATGTGTTGAGGGGAGGGGATCCTAGACGAGTCAAGGCCATTGGGGGCATAGGGGCTTATTCCTTGGGGCTGCACTATGGGGAGGGACCTCTAGCTGGGGCCCTTCACTGGACCCTGGGAGATGGCTTCTCTTGTCACCAGACTCTGGGACCTTTTTTGAGCCTCCCTGTGACAGTTATCACTAGTTTCATTATTGTTTATGTATTTATAGGGGCTGCATCTGGTGCATGTGTGGAAACTGAGGGCCAGGGATGGGCTCAGGTCTGAAGGTGGCTGGGTTGAGCTCTAGAAAGCCCCACTGGGCTGGCTCCTCTGATTTTTGCTTCTGTCTTCCAGTGGATGACAATCTGGGCTTCCTCCCCACCTTTGGGCCCTGTTACGTGAACCTCTATGGGAGTCCCAGGGAGTTCACAGGCTTCCCGGACCCGTACGCAGAGCTCAACACTGGCAAGGTGAGCTGCTTGAGCAAACCAGGTCCCCAGAACCCTCAGATGCCCAGGCTGGCCTGTGGGGATCTTCCAGCCTGGCCTGTAGCTTCTAGGCCCAGCCTAGACTTCAGGCACCAGAGAAGCCCTGAGAAGGCACAGGGTGAGCAGGTACTCCAGCAGAGAAATCTGTGTCTGGCCCCTTCCTGGCTCCTTCTTCCTGCCTCTCCCCCTCTGCCTCTCCCTCAGGGGTGGTTTGATCTTTTCACTGTCCTGGTTCCTTAGACATCCAGGCCCCACCCCTCTCAGGTTTCATTCCCTGGGGTTGGTTGGAGGCTGGCACTGACCATCTGGGTGACTTGGCATAGCCTCTGAACTCTCTGGGCCATGATGTCCTCAAATGCAGTCATGGGTTGGCTCAGGGATCTCCTAGGAGATGAAATAAGTGCCAGATTGTGCCCCTGTCCTTCCTTTCCTCCCCTGTGACCTCTCCTCTTCTTGACCTGCCCTCCCCTCACAGGGGGAAGGTGTGGCCTACCGAGGCCGGCTGCTGATGTCCCTGGAGACCAAGCTGGTGGAGCACAGTGAGCAGAAGGTGGAGGACCTCCCTGTGGACGACATCCTCCGGGTGGAGGTGAGGGACACTGCTCTGGCAGGAAGGTGGGGCACTGCTGGGGACAGACGGGGCAAGGTGGCCAAGTAGGTGTCACTGCAGAGGAAGGACCCAGTTCCTTTTTTTTTTTTTGTACCAGGAATTGAACTGAGGGCACTCGACCACTGAGCCACATCCCCAGCCCTATTTTGTGTTTTATGTAGAGACAGGGTCTCACTGAGTTGCTTAGCGCCTCGCCTTGCTGAGGCTGGCTTTGAACTCGGGATTCTCCTTTGAACGTTGCGATTCTCCTGTCTCAGCCTCCCAAAGTGCTGGGATTACAGGCGTGCGCCACAGAGGGAAGGACTCAGTTCTGCCCCATGCTCATTGGGCCTTGGCCTCTCTGGGCCTCAGCATCTCAACTGTAAACTGGGAAGAATGCAACGCCTCTCCTGTGCCCCTGGAGGAATGTTCAGAGGCCTAAAGAAGATAAATGAAATACTGAAAGCCTAGAGCTCAATGCAAAATGAGATGCTATTTTATAATATTGATGTAGAATAGCTATTAAGTCAACTAAACACCATGTGTCAGATATCATGCTAGTGATCCTTCTGATGTCTTCAAATCTTCCCAGAATGCCATGAGGTAGCTTTTCTTATTACCTCCATTTCACAGATGGGGAAACTGAGGCTCAGATACATCAGAGCAGCAAATGGTAGAGCTGGGCCTCTGAGTCCTGGCTCTACCACTTACCAGCTGTATCAGCTTTCCTTTCTGTATGATGGGCATAATAATTACACTTATAAGATTTCGGGGAGAAATAAATTAATGTACGTATGCAGGAAGCCCTCAATAAGTGTTAGCTGTCCTTGCTCTCAACTTTCTCCTAAAACCCTATAGTAGTTTCATCTCTCTTCTCTCTGCCATGAAGGGAATCTCAAAGTTATATTGGTTCAAGTCACATGTGACTGAGTGCCTACCATGTCCTCAGCCCTGTGCCCTGAGCCCAGAGGGGACAGTGAGATTCACTGATCCCAAGCACAGGGCCATGCTGTGAGTGCTGCAGAGCTGGCTGGCCTGGTGAGGACCCTGAGCGGCGTGGGAGCTCTGGGCAGTGGCCTGGTGGCTGAGAGCGTTCAGCCCACTGAGTGGCAGGGGAGGCCCGGGCTGCCCTGAGGGGCACCGAGGGAGCCCTTGCTCCGCTGACATGGTGGTGCCGTTGCTGCTGGTTCGGATTAAGGAGCAGCATGACCTTGAGGGGGCAGATCTTATTGGGGAAATGTGGCCAAACACACACAGACTGGAACGAGTCCATTCATTCAGCAACCCAATCTGGATGCTGTTTCTTAGTTGGACCTATTTGTCCCTCATCAGTCCAGCCCGGAGTCTCTGGGTGCTGTTCATGGCCAGGGCCTGCCAGACATGTGACCCTACTGTACCTCGGGTGTCTTCATCGTGATCCTCTTGCCCCCGCTCTTTGCCCCCAGAAGTACCTCCGGAGGCGCAAGTACTCTCTCTTCGCTGCCTTCTACTCGGCCTCCATGCTGCAGGATGTGGACGATGCTGTCCAGTTTGAGGTCAGCATTGGGAACTACGGGAACAAGTTCGACACCACCTGCCTACCTCTGGCCTCCACCACCCAGTACAGCCGGGCAGTCTTTGACGGTGAGGCCAGATTTTGCTCTTGGATGAGCCCCGGATCGTAGAGCAGAGGCTGCACCCTGAGTCCTGCCTCCTGTGCAAAGCTGCTGGAGGCCGCCTCCAAGCACCGGCCCTGGCAAACCTGTTTGGGGTGACACTGGCTCTGCTGCCCCTGCTGCCTCCCACTGTGCTCCCGCAGGTGGGGCCCCACTGCCAGAGCCCACAGACCGGCTCCTGCAGCAGCTGTGGTTCATTGATCCTGACCCAACTCAATCATTATACATCATGTGGAGTCTGCTGAGCTTGGCTTGGAGGCTCGGGAGACATGGGCTGGGATTTCCCTGCAGGGCTGTGCTAACAACCCCTGTTTTAATGTGTTAAGGAGCCCCAGGAAGCCACAGCTGTCTCAGGGAGCTCAGGAAGCTTGTTTGGATGCTGGGGAACACAGATCACACCATGTGTGTCCACGGGGGTTCTTAGGTGGGAAGGGGCACGTCACCTCTCCCTCCTGCCCTTGGTCCCCTTCCCAGCAATGCCAGTTCCACTCCCGAGTGTCAGGAGGCCTGAGCTCTGCCAAGCTGTGTGCCACCTGCCCTCGACCTCTGCCCAGCACTCAGGCCCCTCTGCCCTCCAGGGTGCCACTACTACTACCTACCCTGGGGCAACGTGAAGCCTGTGGTGGTGCTGTCATCCTACTGGGAGGACATCAGCCACAGAGTCGAGACTCAGAACCAGCTGCTCAGGATTGCTGACCGACTGGTGAGTGGAAACCTGTCCCAAACCGTGTGCATGGCTCCTGCCCTGCCCTGGGCATCTGCAGACTTGTCCACTGGTAGTGCATCTGTATGTGTGCGTACACACACACACACCACACACACACACACACAC
>PVHX01026987.1:0-19992 GCA_004024805.1 Geosciurus inauris | reverse complement strand
CCGGGCGCGGTGGCTCAAGCCTGTAATCCCAGCACTTAGGGAGGCTGAGACAGGAGAATCGCGAGTTCAAAGCCAGCCTCAGCAATGGCGAGGCGCTAAGCAACTCAGTGAGACCCTGTCTCTACATAAAACACAAAATAGGGCTGGGGATGTGGCTCAGTGGTCGAGTGCCCCTGAGTTCAATCCTCAGTACCAAAAAAAAAAAAAAACAAAAAAACATATTGCTGTGTGGGCTGTGGATGGTTTTCATCCAGCCACTTCTATTTCGGCCATTGTCTTCCTGTTGTGTGCGTGTGTGTTACTGGAGCTGGAACCCGGGGTCTTCCTTCCACATGCTAAGCAGATACTCTAACCGTGAGCTACATCCCCAGCCCTAGCCATTCTTTTCTCATACAGCATTGGGGTTGTTTAAAGCTTTACCGAATGTATACATAGCAAAGCATAGATATTTAAAGAGAGTAAAGAAGCAGAGCAAAGGCAGTATCATAAATGCATATCTGTGTGATGGGTTATTTTATACTCATGAAAACCAACCTTTTTGTTTTTGTTTTTTGTTTTTTCTTTTAGTATTGGAGATGGAAACCAGGGGTGCTTAACCACTGAGCCACATCCCCAGCCCTTTTTTGTATTTTATTTAGAGAGCGCGTCTTGCTGAGTTGCTTAGGGCCTTGCTAAGTTGCTGAGGCTGGCCTCTACTTGTGATCCTCCTGCCTCAGCCTCCCAAGTCACTGGGATGATAGATGTGCACCACTGCACCCAGCCCAAACCTTTTTTTAAAAGGAAACTCTTTCCTACTGAATGTATAAAACAATTCCTGTAAGGGAAAAATACAGGACAGCCCAAGACAAAAATACACCCACCCAAGCAATGTCACCAAATTACAGCTAGCCTGGGGCCTTTGGGTTGCTTTGAGTTCGGGACTTGCTTTCCTCCTGTTCAAGGGGAGGTTTCCACCTGGTGGAGGAGTGCTACCCTGCCACTGGCACCACCAAGACTTTCCTGTAGACCTCGAAGAGGCCAAGGTTGATGGGTGCTTGGCATGAGACGGTGGTTCAGCTTTCCTGCAGGGCCTTGGCAGGGAATGGGCACCTCCTATCTGGGCATCTGCAGTTCCTTTCTGCCTTTGCTCTCAGCTCTGCCGTGTTCAAGCAGGCAAGCCCTCCTCGGCCACCGGTGGACCCAAACCAACTTCTTCCTCCTGGGGGTGCTGAAGCGGAGTTCTGTGCGGTGATCTGGTCTTTCCAGAAACAGCCAGGGGACCTCACCCTCTGTTGCAATGAGCAACACCGGTAATCCAATGCGTCACCTCACTCTGCGTGGGTGCTTTTAGCATGAGCTCTGCATGTCCATTTTCTGAGGGTCTTAATGTGAGGTCACAGAATCATTGCCTCTGGGCAGAGACAGGTGTAAAGCGAGGGACATGAGCCAGGGCCCAGGAACACACTCCGAAGGGCCACACAAAACGGACCTGGCTGGACCTTGGTGCTGGGAACGGCATGGCGGGGCGGCTGCAAGCTGGGGAGCATGCAGGGTGTGGTCGGGGCAGCCCCCGTGTCCCTTGGCGGGCTTGTTGCGCGATGACGTCCCTGGTGCCGTTCAGCTCACGCACCGCATACTTCCCCAGCGTAACGCGTACAACTCAGTGGTTTTCAGTAGATCCACACCTAGGTGCGATCTCTGAGAGTATTATCATCTGCAAAGGAAACCCAGACCCCGTGACTGTCACCATGTGTTCTTACTGTCCCGGCTCTCGGTGGTCACCGGTTGGCTTTCTGACTACAGATCTGCCCGCGCTGGGCATTCCACGTGGATGGAGTCACGCCGGGCGTGGTCCCCTGTGAATGGCTTCTTTCGCTTGGCGCAGTGTGCTCGGTCTCATCTGTGTGGTAGCACGTGCCAGAGCTTCTTTCCTTCCTTATGGCCGAAGAGCAATCTGCCGTGTGGAGAGGCTGCCTTTTGTTCATCCGTTCATCCACTGACCAGGCATTTGGGCTGATTCCACCTCTGGACTGTTAGGAACAATATTGCGATAGCCATCCGTGTGCAGGTTTCTGTATGCACCCTGTCTCGTTTCCATTGTGTGCATGCCCAGGACCGCAAGTGCCCAGTCATACAGTAACTATTTAACTTGTTGAGGAATTGCTAGACTATTCTCCTCAGTGGCTACACTATTTCACATTCCTGCCAGCAGTGCATAGGGTGAGGGTTCTAACTTCCCTACATCTTTGTCAACACTTGTAATTGTCAGACTTAGATTTTAGCCATCTCCGTAAAGCAGTTTCACACTGTGGTAACGATTTGCGTTTCACTGACAGCTGATGATATAACTTTTCACATACTTATTGCCCATGTATTTGTATTTCCTTAGACAAGTGTCTGTTTAGATCCTTTGCTCATTTTTTATCTTTATTTTTAAATATTTTTATTAGTTGTTGATGGACCTTTATTTTATTTATTTATTTACATGTGGTGCTGGAGATGGAACCCAGTGCCTCACATGTGCTAGGCAAGCGCTGTGCCACTGAGCCACCACCCCAACCCACAAGATGTTTTTTTTTTCTATATTGAATGAACTTGGTGCCCTTGTCAAAAACCATTTGACCGCATGGCCTGGTTCTGGGACTCGCGGTTCCTTTCCACTGGTCTATGTGCCTTTTTACAGTTTATTTTTTGCATGTTGATTCGACTACCTTGCTGAACTCTCATTCATTAGTTTTTTTTAATTTTATTTTTTGTTGTTTTTTTTGTTTCTTTTTTGTATTGGGGATTGAATCCAGAGGGGCTCAACCATTGAGCCACATGCCCAGCCCTTTTTCTATTTTATTTAGAGACAGGGTCTCACTGAGTTGCTTAGGGCCTTGCTAAGTTTCTGAGGCTGGCCTCCAGCTAGTCATCCTCTTGCCTCAGCCTCCTGGGCTGCTGGGATTACAGGCACGTGCCACTGTGACCAGCTCCCATGTATTAGTTTTTAAAATGGGGTTCCTTAGTATTATTTATTGTGTTGTTTATTATACACATCGATATTCAGATAGTAAACCAGCCTTAGATTATGAAGACAGATTCTTTTCATATTCTTTTTTTTTAAAATATTTTTTTAGTTGTTGATGGATCTTTATTTTATTCATTTATTATTTATACGTGGTGCTGAGGATCGAACCCAGGGCCTCACGCATGCTAGGCAAGCGCTCGGCCACTGAGCTACAGCCCCAGCCCCTCTTTTCATATTCTTATGGTTTGGATGTGAACTGGTCCCCAAAGGCTCCTGTGTGGAAGGCATGGTCCCCAGCCCAGCCGTGTACAGAGGAGCAGGGGGATCGTGAGGGCTCTGACCCCAGGGGTGGGCTAATAGTTTGAAGGAATTACTAGGAGCTCTAGGAGGTGGAACCTAATTGAGGGAGAGGCCCCTGGGGGCGTGCACCTGGTCCCGGTCCCCTTCCTCTCTCCCCCTCCCTCCTTTCCTCCTCCCTGAGCTAAGCAGCTTTCCTCTGCCATGGTGTGCTGCCTCAGGTGTGCTGCCTCAGCTCGGGCCAAAGCTGTGGACACAGTAGCAGTGCATGGAAATCTCTCAAACCAGGAGCCAAAGTCACTCTTGCCTCTCCTAAACTGTTTTTCTCAGGTGATTTGTTACAGCAACAAAAACTGACGGACACACAAGTGTGACTGTATTCAGTTGGCTAGTATTTTGTTCAGAATTTTTACATGCATATTTATCAAAGATATTGGTCTTTTTTTGGTAGTATCTCTGCTTGGTTTGGGTACCAGGGTACTATTTTGTTGGGGGTGGTTACTGGGGATTGAACTCAGGGTACTCAACCACTGAGCCACATCCCCAGCCCTATTTTGTGTTTTTTGTAGAGACAGGGTCTCCCTGAGTGGCTTAGCCCCTCGTTTTTACTGAGGCTGGCCTTGAACTCACAATCTTCCTGCCTCAGCCTCCCAAGCCGCTGGGATGACAGGTGTGCACCACCGCGCCTGGCTCCGGGTACTCTGGACCTGATGGACTGAATGGGTGGTGTTCTTCCCCAGAGGCGTGCCTTTCTCTGCATGACATGCACACTTTAAGAGTTCTTGGTCTGTGGGGCCATGCTGCTCAGATGACCTACCTGAGCGTGGGGCCCCACCCCACAAGCCAGGGAACGGGCCGCTGTGCCCTGTATTGCCCTGGTCACTGAGGCTTAGGCTCAGCAGCAGGGATCTGGGGGCCAGCTAACATTCTGTGCTCCCAGGAACTTAATCCCAAGACTAGGAGCTGGGGAGCAGGGAAGCCGGGACCTCAGATGCACAGAATGAATGACCAGAGGCAGAGGGCAGTCTTACTTGAGACCCCACGGACTCTCATCTTCCTGCCTTTCAGTAGATTTACTTGGATGAGCATTTCTTATTCACCATTTATGCTACTTTGGAACCATTTCCAGATATTGTAAGTGGTTGTGTGTGTGCGCGCGTATGTTAGGATTTCCACTAGTTTCGCGCGGAGGTGGGCCCCAGACCTTCTCACGCTGTCTTCCCACAACCAGAACCTCCGGGTGACTTGCCGTATGGGGGTGTGGCCGCGTAAGGCAAGAGTTTCTGATTTTTCAAGAAAAAAACAGAAGTCTCTCTTTTGGCATGAAACCCTCCCTTTTGTAGACTTGAGTTAGCCAGAAGAGGTAGCATGTCCTACTTTGGGAGGCTGAGACAAGAGGATCACTGGAGCCCAGGAGTTCAAGGCCAACTTGAGCAACATAGCGAGACCCCCACTGAAAAAGAAAAAAAAAAAAAGGCCCTAGTTAATTTATTCTTTGGGATTTATTTTTCACTTTCTGCAGTGGTCAGCCTTGTTCTCTGGCTGTGTCCTGATGCGGTCCCTTGGTGGAGGGTGACAGGTCGTGGTGTTCTTGTTCTGAGAGGGTCTTGGGTGGCAGGACCACTTGTGTTTAGCACTGTGCGTCTGAGCAAGAGAGAACCTTCCCTGGGCACCTGGGAGCCAGCGTGTGTTGCAGGGGCCAGCTTAGGAAGCCCAAAGCCTGCAGCCATGGGAAATGCGCCCCAGACAGTTTTTTGGGGGAGGTACCAGGGATTGAATTCAGGGGCACTTGACCACTGAGCCACACCCCCAGCCCTTTTATATATTTTATTTTGAGACAGGGTCTATTGAGTTGCTTAGGGCCTCGCTAAGTTGCTGAGGCTGGCCTCCAACTTGCGATCCTCCTGCCTCAGCCTCCTGAGTCACTGAGGACGGAGATGCGCCACCATGCCTGGCTGCTTCGTGTTTTTATGTGCCTGTGGTGGGTCTCCCTGAGTTGCCCAGCCTGGTCTGGAATCCCTGGATCCAGAGGATCCCAAGAAGCTGGGACCACAGGCACTGGCCTAATGCTCAGGCCCCCAGGCATTTTCAATCCCTTTACAAAGAAAGATGAATCCCCAGCCATGGTTCCTGCCCTGTGGGTGAGTGAGGATGTCAAACCCTTGACACTAAAAGTTGCACAGTGATTCTGACTGCCGGAAATACGCTTTGTCTTGCTGTCCTAGAGATTAGAAATAACTTCCCTGCTCTCTAGAAGGCTGTTGGAGTTAGGGGAGTGTTCAGCCCTACCCAGCAATCCCCCTGCTCATGTTGACTCACACCTAATGTCTTGAGAAGGGCCCGAGGGCGGGAGCATGGCCAGGAGCCCGAGCTTGGCGTCAGCCATGAGTAGGCTGCCTCCGCGGGTGGCAGGTGCCCCGTCTCTGGTGACATTCAAGCAGAAGCTGGACACTGGTCTGCAAGCCTGAAGAGGAGATGCCAGCACCAGAGTCGAGTGTCCCCAGGCGACCTTTGTGCCCCTGTCCAGTTCTAAAATGCTTCGATTCCAGGCTTGCCTCTGAGCGGGTCCAGTCACACTATAGAACCCCAGCCCTGGGTGTGGACTGGTCATTAGCCTGTCCATGTGTCATCTCTGGTGCAGGCTCCTGAGGGGGACAGAGTGCCCTATTGCAGGCGTGGCCCTGGAGTGGGCTGGGCACTCTGGAAGCAGCACCTGCAAGACAGGCGCCCTGAAAGTCCACTTCTTCCCCAGAAGTTTCCGTGGGGCGCTGGGGTGGCGCGTCCTTCTCCTCCCCTGGGGCTCATGCCGTGGGCCGGGCCGTCTGTCTGGCTTCCAGGCGGGCTTTTTCCTGAAGTGTGGCTGCTCTGACAGGTCCCCACAGCCTCTGCAGAGGGCTCTTTCTGAAGGACACGTTTACACATTTCTTTGGCGTCTTCCAGCTGCTAATTAGAAGCGCCCTCGTTTCCCTGCGTGGCAGAGACAAGAGAGCCCGCAGCCATTCTTTGCTCAGCTCTTAGAAGACGCTTCACTTGCCTCCCTTTGGGTACACATTTAGGATTCAGGAGTGGCTCCTGGGCCAGCGTCAGCTCCCCAGTGTCTCTGGGACGGAGGCGTGTGGCCCAGATGGCAGGGCTGTTGTGGAGGGTCTGTGCTCACGCGGGCCAGGCTGTCCAGGCCGCGGTCAGCTCTGTGCGCATGGCCCTTGGAACTCCCGGCGAGGGGCTCTGGGTCTGCCCCAGGCTTGGTGGCTTGTGCCGAGAGGCGCTTACCTGACCTCAGCTTAGGGTTTCTCTCCAGCCGGGAAGCCCCGACAGTTCAAGACAAGTCCTCCAAGCAGAAACCATGTCACTATAGGAGCAGGGGCAAGTCGTCCCCTGTGACCTGAGTGCTTGTCACTTCTCACTGGTGTGTTCCTTCTGTGGGGCTCGTCTGCCTGTTGTGTGCCAGATGCTCTGCTGGGTGTGGGGGTGTGACGGTGATGGGTTCCATTTTGGTGAGCCACACGGTGGTGGTTCTCACCATCTCGGTCCCGCGAAGCAGACCTGGTGCCACTGGCTGTCTGAGGATCACGCTGGGGCCGAGGCAGGGAGGAGGCGGCAGCTGCTGGGCTTGAGCTCAGATGGGTCTGCTCTCCTGTGAGACTCATCTGTGGACAGAAGGGCATGTCCCCAGCCCCATCCTTAGGGCACCGCAGGGCTGGCCAGGGTGCATGGAGTCTCACCAGCACCCAGGCCAGGACTCCCTTCAGTGCCTGAGATTTTCACGTGCGCTCAGGTCATCCTTTGGGTTTCAGGGTGAGTCCCGGGCATGGGAGGGGACACAGGTCCCGACCTTCGTGCATGCATGCTCGGCCCACCACACAGCATGGACAGGCACGTGGAGCACGGAGCCCGTGGCTGCGGTGATATTCAGAAATGTGGGTAGGCTCTTTGGTTCTCTACAAAGGCCACCTGTCAAGGGACACTTTAAAGCAGAGTGAGGGCCCAGGGAGGGGGAGGCAGTGGAGATGAGGAGCTAGAACCTCAGGGCTGGCGAGCGCTGTGCCAGCTCGGTTTCTTAATGAGCAGTAATGCATTCATCGTCTCCAAACTGGTGACAGGACTTTTCCCTCAGGGCGCCGCGTGCATCTGCTGACATGCTGGGGGCACCTTCAACTTAGATCGCAGAACTCACTCCGGGCGTGGCTCGTCCCCAACTCTTTCCCTCACAAGTGTTCCCTCCAGTCTTGATGGAGAAGCCCAGGAGTCCCCGAGGCACCAAGAAGCAGGGTGGTGTGAGTCACATGCAGTCTTGTTGGGGCGGGAGCAAGCCCCCTCTTGGTCACCAGCCAGCAGCCAAGTCTCTCCTGATCCAAACACGGTTTATCTCCAAAGTGGTCTTGTGAGGCCCCCCCAAAGCATCACCGCAGGGGTGAAGGGAGCCAGGTGCGCCAGGGTGCAGCCAGCTCCCCTAGAGGACAGCTCGATGCCGTCCTCCGCTTCCGTCCTCCAGAAGGTGGCTGGATGTTCATCCTCTGCGCAGCTGAGCGGAAGAGGAACTGATCTTCCCGCTGCCATTTTATGCCTTTGTTTAAAATGTGCAAAATTGAAGGAAAGGGGGGCCTCGCCTGCTCCCCCTGCGTGGGTCTGTGGCAGTGGGTGCACCATGATGGCCTCGCATGATGGAGGACGTGCCAGCCCCCAGCAGCAGCTTCTGCACGAGGTGTCAGCTCAGAGCCGTCGGGTTCCCAGAGCTCCCGTTCTTCTCTGTGATTTTGCGATGAGCTGTCTTTGGGGAGAAATGTAATAATCGTCCTTAGCAAAACCAGGCACCCGGTGGCTCCCAGTCCCCACTCCTCTGCCCATATTTCCTACCAGGCTAGCTGGCAGGGCGACGGCTCAGACCCCATAGCCATTGTTTTGGAGTGTGGGTGTGACTCCCACCGGGGATCTTTATTAATCTCCTTTAAGTCCTTCAATGAGATAATCCGGGCACACCTCGCCCCTGCTGTGCCCTTGAGCTCAGCCGGACTGGCAGTTGGGAGCTTGGCTCAGCTTGCTGATTCTGCCTGCCCTCCTCTACCTGCCGGCTGAGCCTTCTCCCACCTCGGCCTTTTCCCATCAGCCTCCCTCCCTGAAAGTTCCATCCTGGCTGCCGGAGGCCTCTAGCTCTACTCTGATGGTACAAGAAGCCCCAGATTGGGCTGGGGTTGTGGCTCAGGGTAGAACACTTGCCTAGCATGTGTGAGGCACTGGGTTCGATTCTCAGCACTGCATATAAATAAATAAATAAAGGTCCATTGACAACTAAATTTTTTTATAAAAGAGTGTATTAGAGGGGCTGGGATCGTAGCTCAGTGGTAGAGCGCTTGCCTTGCACGCGTGAGGCACTGGGTTCGATCCTCAGCACCACATACAAATAAATAAATAAAATAAAGATATTGCGTCCATCTACAACTAAAAAAAAAAAAAGAAATAGTGGAGCTGGGTGCAGTGGCTCAAGCCTGTCACCCCAGCACTTTGGGAGGCTGAGGCAGGAGGATTGTGAGTTCAAAGCCAGCCTCAGCAAGGGCGAGGTGCTAAGCAACTCAGTGAGACCCTGTCTCTACATAAAACACAAAATAGGGCTGGGGATGTGGCTCAGTGCTTGAGTGCCCCTGAGTTCAATCTCCAGTACCAAAAAAATAAATAAATAAATGGTGGGAGAGGGACAGTGGGGCCTCAAGGCTGGAGGGAGAAGAACCCTACATCTGTTTGTTTGTTTGTTGGTGGTGCTGGGAATCAAACCCAGCACTTGGCACGTGCAGTTAGCACACTGTCACTGAGCATCCCAGATCTTTAAAGTGGACTGTAAGGTCCCACGGTGGGTAGGCAGGCAGGAGCTAGCTGGCTGGGAACACAGGAGAGAAGGTCAAGGTGGCAGGAGCTTGAGGGTTGTGAGGCGTGCAGTGAGACCGTACCACTGGGCTGGGCCTCGGCCGGGGCAGTCTTTCAACAGGACACGTTAAGGATCCAGGCTCAGTCTGAGAGCACTGGAAAGCCATTGAAGGGTTTTAACCTGGGAGTCATATGATCATGGTTGGTTGTCACCTTCCAGTCAAACCCTGGCTGTTTTTCCCCCTATAGGATCTTTTTTTTAATTTTTTTTTTTTTAGTTGTAGATGGACACAATATCTTTATTTATTTATTTTTATGTGGTGCTGAGGATCAAACCCAGTGCCTCACACATGCAAGGCAAGCGCTCTACCACTGAGCCACAATCCCAGCCCCCACCCATAGGTTCTTTTTTTTTTTTTTTTTAAATATTTTTTTAGTTGTTGATGGATCTTTATTTTATTCATTTATTATTTATATGTGGTGCTGAGGATCGAACCCAGGGCCTCATGCATGCTAGGCAAGCACTCTACCACTGAGCTACAGCCCCAGCCCCCTATAGGTTCTTAATATACCAGCCTTCGCATAAGTACAAGATCACAAACTGCAAGCAGCAAAGTTAGCTAGAGGCATGAGGTGTTTCCACTCACCCCTACCTGCCCAGACTGAAAAAAAACCCACCCACTTGAAACACACGCCTAAGCAATATGACACGTTGCGGCTGGTTCATGTTCAGTCGACAAACATCACATGTGAATGTGCATCATCTGGCATCAGGAGACAGTGATTGAGATGCAGTTTGTTAGGGGGGAGATTCTTTAGAAAGTGGGGCCCCTGGAAGGGGTGAGAAAGAAAAGAAAGCTTTAAAATGGGAATCATTGGCAGCTAAAGGACTAGAGAACATCAGCTCAGATTTGTTCCTTTACTTGGAGCGTCCTATATGGACACTACTTCAAGCAAAACCAGATGTGTAGAGATAGATGAGACTCGAGGAGTGTATGCCTGAGTGACCTCTGTCGTTCGTTCCCAGGTTCTGTGATGCTGTGAGTCAGACAGGGACTTCTTAAAACTCCCTTTTGAAAGCAGCTGTCTCCTATTCTGCCTGCTCTGGACTTGCAGTTTTACCCCAGGGAATCACAGAAACAGATGGCCAGAACAGGACAGGGCAGCCTGGGTTTAAACCTCACTCCACCTCCAGGTTGCTGTGTGTCCCAAGACCTCCAGCAGCCCCTCTCTGAGCTGCTTTCATTTTCTTCTCTTAGTGAAATGGACAAAGTCAAGATAAACGCTGTCTCAGATCCCTCCCAGTGCTAACATTTTACATTCCCAGCTCAATCCCTGGCTGGCAGTGGGACCAATGATGGAAGAGAACCGAACACCATTTGGGTTGCGACTTTCCTTGTGGCATCCCTGAGATGAGGTGCTGCTCACCGCCCTGCAAGGAGTCGGAGCCTGACGCAGCCCACCCCTCTGTCTTGTAGGTGCAGCCTTTGCTCCCGGGCTCCTCCACCGTCATGATCCACGACCTGTGCCTGGCTTTCCCCGCCCCAGCGAAGGCCAGTGTTCACGTCTCGGACATTCACGAGCTCTATGTCCGTGTGGTCGACAAGGTCTGTGGAAGTGTCCTGCTGGCTTCGAAGTTTGCTTTCCCTTTGCTTCCTGCGTCCCTCCTGCCCCTGCCGGGTGGCTCTGAGCTGGTACTACTGCCTCTGAGCTCCCTGGCTGCGTGCGGATGGCGCAGCGTCCCCTCTGATGTCCTATTTCTTCATCCCAGCTGACATCCATAAAGCTTAGCCGTAAATCCTGGTTGAAGTTGAATCTAAATTAGCCTTGGCTTGGGAATTGCTGTCCCCTCGCTCGAGCGGGTTACACAACAGCCAGGCACCCCCTTGCCGAGCATGGATTTGCTCCTCTGGAGCGTCAGTGGTGAATGAGGAAAACTTAAGGATGCCATTTGCACATGCAAAATGGTAAATAATAGATCTAGATTTTTCTTTGACTTCATCAGGGATTTTTTTTTTTTTTTTGGTATCAGGAGCACTCGACCACTGAGCCACATCCCCAGCCCTGTTTTGTATTTTATTTAGAGACAGGGTCTCACTGAGTTGCTTAGCTCCTTGCTAGGTTGCTGAGGCTGGTGTTGAAATCGCAATCCTCCTGCCTCAGCCTCCCAGCCTCAGCCTCCCATGCCACTGGGATTACAGGTGGGTGGCTCACTAGGGACTTTTTATGACTCCAAACACTGAAGGTAACCGGAGCCAGGCTTCCAGAGGGTTGCTGGCAGGTTCTTGTTTTACACAGTGGACATAATGGTTGGTAATTAAAAGGCAAAGGTTCAGCAGCTTAGGCTACTTAGCTAAAAGTATTATTAGGTAAAGCTTCTCTTACCCAATCTTAAACATTCCTTCTATAATATGATTTCTGCTGCTCACTTGCTTACTAAATGTCTTTTTCTTTGCTAAGCCTTTCCAGTCCCCATTTGCTAAAGTTCTTAATATATTATGCACTGCCAGATGTGAGCTGTTCAGTGAGTGAGCATTTATTGAGCTCCTATTATATTCCAAGTGCTGTTCTAAGCTGTATATATATATATTTTTTTTGGTACCAGGGATTAAACTCAGGGGCACTCGTCCACTGAGCCACATCCCCAGCCCTATTTTGTGTTTTAGGTAGAGACAGGGTCTCACTGGGTTGCTTAGTGCCTTGCCATTGCTGAGGCTGACTTTGAACTCGCGATCGTCCTGCCTCAGCCTCCCTAAGTGCTGGGATGACAGGCGTGCACCACTGTGCCCGGCCTAAGCTATTTATTTCCCTGGTTCAGTTCATTTGGAGTAGGGAGTGGAATTTACGCCTCTTAATATTCCCAAGCCTCATTGTATACAGTAAGTACTTAATGGGTGTTCATTTGTTGATTGGCCCAGTCTAGAAAGAGGTCATCCCAGGACTCATACTCAGCTCCCAGGGCTTTGATCTTGAGGTGACCGTCCCCCACCTGAGGGAGCTGGCCCTTCCAAGGCTTTCCTAAGCCTCCATCCCCGACATAGGTGGAGATCGGAAAGGCGGTCACAGCCTATGTCCGAGTGCTGGACTTTTACAAGAAACCTTTCCTGGCCAAGTACTTTGCCTTCATGGACCTCAAGCTCCGGGCAGCCTCCCAGATCATCACGTTGGTGTGAGTCCTCCCAGGGGCCAGGGAGGGCTTCTCGGGGACAGTGCTGGCTCTCCTGTACCCTGTCCCCCAGGTGTGACCCGGAAGTGGAGTCCAGTGCTCCTCTCTGTTTCAGGGCCCTGGACGAAGCCCTCGATGGCTACACCGCTGCGTTCCTCGTGCATGGCATGGCCATCGGCCAGACCAGCCTGACCGCAAGTGTGACCGATAACGCCGGACAGAGGATCAGCTCAGCCCCGCAGCAGATTGAAGTAAACAGCCGTGCGGGGTCTGCCCCTGGCTGGGAGGAGGGTGTCTTCGTGGTGACAGGCTGGACATTTCAGCAACAGCCCAGGAAGGCACCGCGGAGAGGCCATATTAAACTGTGTGCCCTGTCAAGATCACCATCCCCGGTCCTAAAGATCCAGGAGGCAGGAGCACTGGAGGGAGGTGGCTGAGTGCTTGTAACCTCCTTCTGTGACACAGGGGGTCTTTGTGGCCCTGAGAAGGGGCATGCCTTGTCTCTTGGCAAGGGGACGGGCAAGGACCGTTCCTGGAGAGCAGTGGCCGGGTGGGGACGCGCCAGACGCACTTTTGTGTAGCACTGCTCAGCACTGGCTCTAAGCCTTGGCCCGGGCTCGGGTGCTGAGCTCCTGCCACAGGGCTGTGCAGGCAGAGGGGGTCCCTGGGCACCCCCAGAGCAGGCAGTTCTGGAGAAGGCCCCCTGAGGCTCCCCACGGTCTCGTGTGTGTGACACAGGGCTCTGTCCTGTCTAGATTTTCACAGGCTCCCTCTAGTAGCCAGAGGCCAAGGCGGCCCGGGCAGGGACATCCTGCCCGAGTAGATTCAGCGGCAGCAGGGACTCAACTGGCTCCTGCCGGCCTCCTCTGAGGGACTCGCCCTGTGGGAGCCCCAGGGCTTTGTTGATCTGTGTTTCAAAGCCAGCAGGGCCCTGCGGGCCTCCAGGTGGACACACCCTTTCTCTTCCTGGCTGAGGAATGGATTCCCGCCTGTGAATAGTGCAGCCCTTCTGAGGCTGACCCTCGGGCTCCAGGCAGCGTCCTGGCCAGCTCCCACGGTGCCCACCTGCCGGCACTTACGCACCTGCCACGCAGGCTTGTGGGGGACGCCCAAGGAGGACGCGGGCTTTGTCCTGCTGCAGAGGTGGGGACACTCAGGTCCCTTCTGTGCCCAGCTAGTCCCTACCCGCTCCTCCCCTCTTTCCTCATCAGAAACGTTTTGGGGTCGTTGTCGTCGATCACTGTTGGAAGGCACCTCATTGCTGTAGAAATTTGGAGGTAGTGACGGAGGCGACCAACCTCCCAAAGCAGGTCAGGGAATCTTGAAAGCAAGAGGTCGCGCACTTGGCACGTCAGGACCCGGATCGCAGGACCCCACCCAGGCTCTGTAGGTCTGTCCTGGGCCAGAGGACATGCGCGTCTACCAAGTGGCCTGGGGATGCCGATGGCTGCTGGCGGGGGACCACACATTGAGAAGCGCTGCTGCAGGGGGTCGTCTAGGATGAATCAGAGCTCTTCAGTTCTGTGGAGTTAGTGTCGGGAAAAGAGCAGCACAGTCACAAAGAGCAGCACAGTCACAGAGAGCAGCACAGTCACAAAGAGCAGCACAGTCACAGAGAGCAGCACAGTCACAAAGAGCAGAACGTCCCCCAGAGAGCAGCAGAGCCTCAGCCGACAGGGTGGGACACAGACCCCACTGTCCCAGCGTCATCGCCCTGACCCCTGCCCACCACGGTTCAGAGGAGCGGTCGCCTCTGTGTGACACACAGCGGGTGTGACCTGGCGACCTCAGCCCTTCTCTGTCTCCACACCCAGGTCTTCCCTCCATTCAGGCTGATACCCAGGAAGGTGACGCTGATCATCGGGGCCATGATGCAGGTAGGAGCCTGTGCTTCCCAGTCATGTCCAGGCGGGTCCCCGCCAGGCAGCCCTCCCGCCCGCCCCGGCTCGGGACACGCCGGCCTCCAGCCTCTGCCGGCCGGAGGGTGGACAGGCTGGCGGGAGGCTGCGTTCCTGACGTGCCGGGTGGCAGGTGCTGACAAAGCCACTGTCCCCTCTCAGATCACCTCCGAGGGCGGCCCCCAGCCACAGTCCTACATCCTCTTCTCCATCAGCAATGAGAGCGTGGCGGCCATCAGCAGCGCTGGGCTGGTGCGCGGGCTGGCCGTGGGCAACGGCACCGTGGCGGGCGTCGTACAGGCTGCGGACGCGGAGACCGGCAAGGTGGTCGTGGTCTCTCAGGTACCAGCGTGCCCGTGTGGCCAGTGTGCCTGGGGGGCGTCCTCAGTGGGCCTGGGCTCTGCCTCCTGGCACCTGCCTGCTCTGGGGTCCCTTCCCTGTGCGTCCCCCCACCTGGGACAGCCCTGCCGACGCAGGGGTACCCAGCGCCCATGACCGTGGCTGTCCAGGCCGAAGCCGCGCTGGGCGCTCGGTGTGCGTCTCCTCCAGTCCTCATAGCTCTGTGCCGCTGGCTCCCTCCTTGCAGATGAGTCTCCTAGGTGACCAGCCAGTGGCCCACGGCCACCGTGGGGCAGGTCTGGGGCGTGGCCCCGTGCTAGCTGGCATCCGAGCTCTCGGCCTTGCCGGCTCATTTCCAGCGGGGTTTGAGCTCGTGCCAGGGGAAAGAGGAGGGGACGCCCTGAGTGCGTGACGTTGTGTGTGCAGTCAGGGTGTGCCCGTCATGTGGAGCACGGAAACCCCGGGCTTGTCAGATGCATGGGCACTTCCAGAGAAAACCTGTCGTCCACTAAGATCTGTCACTCAGCCAGGAGTTGGGCTGCCCCAAGCCTCTGCTGGGGTGGGGACCATGTCCTAATTGCCCTTCCTGGTCACCAGACATGCCTCCGAGGGGTGGGTTCCAGGCAGGGGCCGTCAGCCTCCCAGGTCTGCTCATACCCTTTCTGCCCCAGGGGTTGGGCACTCTGTGCCCTGGAACAGAGCAGGGACCATCTCCCCTCCTGTGAAGGGCTCAGGGATAAACCCAAGGGCCTCGGGGTCCCCGGGACCTTCTTTGCCTGCAGTGACTCAGGCCCACCAGGGCTGCTGGTGGCCCCGCTGCCGGCCACACCAGTCCTGGCTTGCTGAGCAGAGCCTGTGGGTGTGCAGAGCCTTTGGACAGGAGCCTTCTCCAGACCTCAGCCACCCGTCCCTCACCCTGAAGAAGGTCCCTTGGGAGCCGCCCGCCAGCTCCTCTGAGTTCAGAGCATCTAAGTGCCGCAGCTGCGGGAGTCGGGGAGCGTGTGCCCGGGGGAGCCCCAGCCCTCGTCCCCGAGGCTGGCTTTGATTGGACACTGGGTCCATTGATTGGCTCCCTTCCCAGCAGTGTTGGTGTGGGCTTCTAAGCGTGCCCGCTAAACTGCAGAGTCTGGAACAGCAGGGGTGGACGCCCCGATTCTGTGCATGGATTTCACGAGGGCAGCAGGGCGGCCCTGAGCGCAGGACGGTGCCGCGTGGTGCCGCAGGGTTTAGAGGCGTCCTGAGGACACACCGCAGGACCCCGAGGGCTGCTTTCTTCTGTCTCCAAAGGAAGGACGGAGGCTTCAGGAACCAGCTCCTCCTCCTCCTCTCTTCTCCTCTCCTCTCCGCGGCCCAGGCAGAGTGCGCACAGCCCTGCGTTCCTGGCCCGCTGTCCACCTTTTCTGTGGCCTGACCTTGCTGGGCCTCCTCGCTCCCTGGGCCCATGTCCATGTCGAGCTTGTGATTCTGGTCAAAGGCTTCCAGGTTCAGCTGTCCAATCCAGGGTGCAGAATCAGCACCCCAACCTGGTGGGTGGCCCAAGACTGTTAGGAGGACACTGAGCAGTGAGGGGGGTGACAGGAAGAGAATGCATGCTTATGAGGACCACCTATGTGCCAGGCATTTACACAAGTCACAAGGCACAGACCATGGCTCCCCATGAGCATGTCAGCAAGGTGAAGGGTTTTAATAGCCTGAGTTCAGCACAAATCAACAAGCATACAGAAACCATTAAAATTGCTATCTGGTCAGATTAATAGGAGTATAGAGTTCAGGATGCAGGAGAGTATAAGGTTTGTTCTCGTCACACCCTACTAGTTCCTGTATGAATCCCCATATCCTGAATCAGGGAGAAAGATAAGCTGGATTTGGGGTTGGGAAGATCTAGAGACCTGTCTTATGAGGGTGACCAGCCTGGAGAAAGCAAACCCCAGCAAGTCTGTGATGCTGACCTGGGTCAGCTGGGTCAGTTAGGCCTCAAGACTCAGAGGACCAGGCTAGGACTCCTGGGGTGCAGTGACTGGTCCCTGTGGGATGAGCCACCCACAAAGCAAGCCTTTTGGGGCTGATGAGTGCGGGGTTGGACATCCTTTGGGTGCCTGGTAGTTATGCCACCCTGTGCAGAAGCCTTTTTCCTTCGGAAGGTCCCTTCCTGAGACACCCCAACAGGTCTGAGCCCAAACCCTCTCCCTAGGATCTCGTGGAGGTGGAGGTGCTGCAGCTCCAGGCGGTGAGGATCCGTGCGCCCATCACGCGGATGAGGACGGGGACCCAGGTGAGGCAGAACCCTGTTGGGATAGGAGTGCTGGTTCTGAACGAGCCTCAGCGACTCTGTGCTAGAGCTGCACCTGCCCTCGCCAGCTGAGTCATCGTCCAGGGCGCTCAGCTCAGGCTCCTGTCCCAGCCCTGGGTCAGGTGGGCGTCCACCCCTCACCTCCTTCCTGACGGGGAGGCTGTCCCATCCCACACCTTGAGCAGCAGCTGGTGTGTGGCAGGGGCTCCTGAGGCCGCAGCACCAGGTACACCTGCAAGCTTGGCAGGTGAGCCGCCGGACAGAGAGCTCAGGGCCCTGTGCCCAGCCGGGGCTACTGGCCCTTGGCATCCCCGAGGGCCAATCCCCGGAGCCCCTGCAGAACCGAAATCCAAGAGTGCTCAGGGTCCTCGCCTAGACGGCGCGGTGTTGGCGCAGGACTGCATGTCCTCCTGTGCCTTAGATCACCCTAGGTCCCCAGGGCAGGGCCAGGGCCCTGGAAATCACTGTTAGACGGTCGCATTGTTTAGACGCCCCCCGTGTTTCCAGTCGGCAGCGTGGAGTCTGAGGCTGGAGAGGGCTGGCCGCAGGTGGCGGGGCTGGGACTCTAGGGGCAGCCTGGCCTGGGCTGTTTGGCCTTTGCCGTCTCGGCTGCCCTGTGTGCTCTGTGGGCACCCGGGAAGCAGACTGAAGAAGCCGGGGTCCCCTGCGCCCACGCCCGGCAGGCCAAGGCCTCTCGCTGAGGCATGAGGGCTGCGGGCGTGTGAGCCGAGTGGCCAGGGGCGTCTGCAGGCCCAGGAATGGGCCTCAGCCTGCACAGCCCACGACAGGGAGGGTCAGGGTGTCCACCTGTGGTTGCTCAGACCTTCCTGACCCGCGTCGGGCCTGAGTCTGCACAAGGCAGCCGTGGGCACAGGGGCAGGGGACTTCCTGGAGGAGGGGCGACTCCCAGCCCTGGGAGCTCAGGGGGTCACAGGCCTGGCTCTCCTCCTCCCCCCCAGATGCCCGTCTATGTCACCGGGATCACCAGCAACCAGAGCCCTTTCTCTTTTGGAAACGCTGTGCCCGGCCTGAGCTTCCACTGGTCTGTCACCAAGAGAGACATCCTGGACCTCCAAGGTCGGCACCACGAGGTAACCACGAGGCCCGTGTCCCAGGGGCCAGGGAGGGCTCCCTTGCCACCTCACAGGAGGTCTGCAGCTTCCTGCCCTGTCCCTGGGCTCGTCAGGACTCTCCTCTGCCACACGCTCACAGATGGGCTTAGTGGGTCCGTCCCTGTTATGTCTCTAACCAACGCCCAGGGCTGGGCATCTTGGGAAGAAAAGCGGGTTACTTAGCCACAGTTCTGGAGGCCCGAGAGCACGGCGCCCGTGTGGGCTTGGCTCTGGGGAGGGCCTGCTGGCTGCCGCACCGCATGGTGGCTGGTATCAGGGTGGGAACAGGGAGCCAGACAAGCAGCAAGGGTCAGTCCTGCTCTTCAACAGCCCAATCACAGGAACTAACTGGGGTCCCACTTAATCCCTCCAAGAACAACGCCAGTGCCCTAATGACCTTCACCAGGTCCCCCACCGCTCAGCCCACGTGGCGACCAAACTTCCAAGACATGAACCCTGGGAATGAACTGCACCCCAGCCAAGCACAAGACAGCCCCGTGGGAAAGTCAGAGAAATTCCAGAAAGACACGGGCTTAGCGTCTAGCTTCCAACCCGTCCGCTGAGGTGATGCTGGGTGGCGTCTCCCTGCACCACCCAGACGGCAGGCTGCCCTCCGCCTGGGCCTGCACAGGACCCAGCCCCTCCTGGGGCCTGCGGAGAACCTTCTAGACCTACGTGGTGTTTCAGCTCGCAGGGGAACAGCACTGGGCGCTGGCCCCGTGGCTCCAGGCTGCAGCCGCACACAGGCCTGTAGCACAGAGCGTCACATGGGGCCTGGTTTGAGAGGTCTTCCCGTCCTCTCCATGTACAGGGGCTAGAGGCCGGAGGAGAGGGCTGGGCACAGGTGGGGACTTCCTAAAGGTGGCCCCAGGTTTGCACAGGGTAAGACGGATGTCTCCTCCCTGGACAGTGGGCCAGGGTCCCGTTTCAGGGCCTGGACCTTCCCCAGGGGACGGACACGGCAGTGTGGCTTATTAACAGATGTTCCTCAGCAGCGGGCTCTGCAGGGGAACCACACCCAACCCAGCGTCCCTCACGGGGGGCACCCAGCATCCCCAGGCACCCCCGTGCACAATGTGGGGGTGCCTGCCATCTGCGTGGCCCTGGGTTAGTAGATCCGACCTGGGCCGGGAGGCCTGGGTTGCTGTCCCCATCCGAGTGCCCCTCTGGGGAGCCACCCAGGCCGGCCCCTGAAAGGCTGCTTACCGTCTCCAGGCGTCCATCCGGCTGCCCCCACAGTACAGCTTCGCCATGAGTGTTCACGGCCGCTCGAAAGGCCGGACCGGGCTGAGGGTGGTGGTGAAGGCTCTGGACCCCATGGCGGGACAGCTGCATGGCCTCGCTAAGGAACTCTCGGACGAGATCCAAGTCCAGGTAAGGATGGGGACACAAGCCACTCGTGAGAGCCACAGAAGTGCCAGAAGTCCCCCTCCTGCTGGGACCTCAGGGTCCCTCTGCTGGCCGGAGCTCTGGACGGGAGCCACTGATGGGTAGGGACCTCCCTGCGCCTGAGGGGCTGACTACAGAGGGACCCTGCTGGTGGCAGAGGGCTGCTGGCAGATCTGAATAGCAAAGGCCTGGCGGTCGGGAACAACCTAGTGAGTTCCAGAAACAGCGGATGGTTCTGGGCCTGGGCCTGGGCGCACCTTGGAGGCAGAGCTGGCCGTTCCTCTCAGCTGCGGTCATTCACACACACTCGCGGTCTCATGGAGGCCTGTGTGCTTTTCCTGTCGTCTGACATTGACTTGTTCAGTCTTCCCTTGAAGGCCAAGGGGCAGGTGCTACCATGTGTGGATGAAGCGGAGGTCCAGGGAAGTGAAGGGTCAAGGTCACCCAGGAACCAGGAGGTGGCCCTGGAGGTGCAGTGCCATGGGGACCCCTGGCAAACCCAGCCTCAGAGACAGAGGGACCTGCTCAGCCTCACCTGGGCCCGCGATTCTCCCTCCCAGGGCCTGTTAGCTGCTCACCTCTCTGCCCTGTCCCTTATGCCTAGAGGATGACCCTGCCCTTGAACACCTGCTGTAAAATAAAGGAGCTGGTAAGTC
>PVHX01026986.1:0-19993 GCA_004024805.1 Geosciurus inauris | reverse complement strand
AAAAAAAAAAAAAAAAAGCATTGGGGTAGAAGATGGGATTTCTTCCTAGGTCTCTCCATCCCTGGGAGGTCTTTCCAGTTGCATGAGGAATCCTGTTCTGTGGAGCTCCCCCATTCCTAGAAATGGCTGGTGCTGGTCTCCACTGTGAGGCAGGACGCACCCACTGCTGTCTGTGAGTTGTTGGGTGGCAAGCAGAAGCCCTGGCCCTCTCACCACCTTGGCTGCCCTCCCCAGACCTGCCATGATGTGACAGCCTCCAGCTGTCTTTGCAGGAGGTTTTACAGTTTGTTTTCAGTACCAAAGAACCCAGGGGCACTCTACTACTGAGCTACATCTCCAGCCTTTTTTATTTTTTATTTTGAGCATCTTGCTAAGTTGTCCACACTGGTCGCAAACTTTTGATCTTCCTGCCTCAGCCTCCCAATGGCTGAGTTGACAGACATATACGACCACACCTGGATCATGTTCTTGTTTTTTAAAATCACATTTATATGCTTAAAAATTGCTCATTAGGAGCTAGGTGTGTTCAGTGGTAGAGTGCTTGCTTAGCATGTGTGAGGCTCTAAGTTCCATTCCTAGCACCACAAAGGAAGGAAAATAAGGAAGGAAAGAAGGAAGGAAGGAAGGAAGGAAGGAAGGAAGGGAGGGAGGGAGGGAGGGAGGAAAAAATTACTCATTAGAGTAGAAGGACTGCTACTTCTTTTGCACAGAGAGAAACTGAGGCTGGCAATTGGAAATCCTGGAACCATGTCTCTCTCTTATACTTTTGCTACTGGGGATCACAGGCTCCATCTTGCAGATGAAGGCCCAGGAAGGAGATGTGAGCTGGCATGTGTCTCAGGCTCTTTGATTCTGAGCCACCATCTTACACTGCTTCACTGGGCCACATACCACCTCACGCTCTCCATGCTGTGGCCCTAATAGACACCAGTAGGTCAATGTGAGCTGCCACATTTGCAGAATGGAGGTCATGAACCCAAGCTGGAAGTGAGAAAGAGCCCATGATCTCAGTGGACCCAGTGAGTGATCAGATCTAAGGCAGTTTCCCTTGCCTTTGACATGGCCAAGGGACACAAAGGAAGGGCAGAGGCCAGAGTCTCAGGGGTCAAGACGTCATGGGAAAATGCCTTCGGGAGAGTTCCAGGGTGACTTCAGAAAAGCCCCAGCATGGCCCTGGCTTTTAGGTGTTTTCCACAGAAGAGCATCCTGCCAGGCCCTAGCAGTGTGAAGATCACAGGGGGTCACTGCCCACTGAGAGCAGACACCCAGGTCCTAACCCGGGAAGGCCAGAGCAGTGTCCCACTCAGGGCTGCATAGGTGGTTGTCCACAGCATATAGTCCTGAGAGTGGACCAGCACTAATCTGGTCACCCAGAGTTCAGCTCCTGGAACTCTAACCCAATACACAAACTTTGGAGAGGGCTCGTGTGTGCCCAGCTATGGGCTTCACAGCTGTTCCTTCACATCAGCCCAGTTGGGCATCAGTGAGAGACCAGAGAAGCAGATTGTGACATTGAACCAGCAGCGTCACATAGTCACAAAAGAGAACCACCAGGATGAACCCTTAGGATGTGAAGGCTTTTACATGAGCCGAAAAAAGGGGCCGTTCCCAGTGGCTCTATGCTCTGTAAACATAGCTCCTGCCCAGTGGTTTCTCTCCCATGGTACCAGCTTTTTTAGGGTTCTGGAAAATACACTCTCTACCTCTTACCCCTTCAGCCTACGGTAGAGCACAGTCTCTGCTAATTGCTCATGCCAGGTGCTTCACCACTGTCTGTTGGTTCATTTAACTCCCCACAGCTCTCTACAGCATTCTTTTATCAAATTCTTCTCATTCAAACACTTTAACTATGCCCGCTATGTCCTTCCAGTACTCAAGAAAATTTCCAGGGGCTGGGGTTATGGCGCAGTGGTAGCGTGCTCGCCTAGCATGTGTGAGGCACTGGGTTCGATCCTCAGCACCACATAAAAATAAAATAAAGATACTCTGTCCACCTACAACTAAAAAATAAATATCTAAAAAAAATTTCCAAAAAATAGTTTTATATCCAGGAGAAAAGTTAATTTAATTATTTGTAAAGTTAAAAAATTATTGCAATAAAATTCAATCCTGTTTTCTGTTTTATTTGCAAAGTATTCAATTAGTTTGGAGACTGACAAACACCATGGTCTGGGAACTGAACCTGATCTACCATCTCTGATTGTAAATAGAGTTTACAACACAGTTTACTTACTTCGTTATGTTACAATGGCAGAATTGAGAAGTTGCAATAGAGACATTACAGTCCACAGAACTTAAAATATTCAATTTGGGCTTTATCAAAAAAGTTTGCCAAGCTGGGCACAATGGCACAAGCCTGTAATCCCATCACTTAGGGAGGCTGAGACAGGAGAATAGCGAGTTCAAAGCCAGCCTCAGCAACAGTGAGGCGCTAAGCAACTCAGTGAGACCCTGTCTCTACATAAAACACAAAATAGGGCTGGGGATGTGGCTCAGTGGTCAAGTGCCCCTGAGTTCAATCCCTGGTACCAAAAAAAAAGTTTGACAACTTTGAACTAGTTGTTTGAATGACACATTTGTCACTTTTCTTTGACCTCATTTAGAAGCAATCTTCTCTGTATCTTGAATATGTAACATGCTTATCTGACTAAACATGGTAGTTCAGGAAATACTGATCAATAAAGAAAGTGAGAATGTGCTGATAGACATAGAACTCAGCCTCAGTTTTACTCCAAACTTGGAGCATATATTTTATTTTTTGTAAGATATATTAGTCAAATTTCATTTATGATTATGGGAATTGGGTTCTGATGTTTTAAAATTTGTTCACCTGGCAGTTCTATACCATAATAATATGATAATCATTTCTAAAAATGCATTTGGATTCTATTTATTGATGAATTCAAACTAAAAAGCACATTCGAACTTTAATCATTGCTGTGTTTTTAATGGTCTCATGAAAATAGTTTAATTCATTGAAATACTATGAAAATATTACAGTAACATCTTACCTCTGAGTAGCATTATACATTGTTCTTTCCTTTAGTTTTTTTCTTTAAATGTCATTGATTTTTCCAGTTATGATAATGAAACATTAGTTTATAACAAGAAATAAAACATTTTTGAAAATACAAAAAAAAAAAAAAAGAAAGAAAGAAAGAAAAGGGGCCATTCCATGTGGTCCCAGGGCTGGGGAGGCGAGGGGCAGGCCCTGCCTTATGGAGATGGAGTCAGAGCAGAGCTCCTGAGGGCACATGCTGTCTATCTCCATCCTGGTGGGGACATACATGTGAACTTCACTACGTTTTTCACAGAATACCTGAGCACTTCCTAGAGTCAGAAAAACGTAGACATGGACAGCTGGCCCAGTACTGGCTAGTTCACACCACCCTGAGACACGCTTAGGTCAGTCTAGGAGGCATCTGAGGTGTCTCCTGCCAGAGCCTGTCAGGGTGGCTTGCAGACAGCTCTCATGCCACATGGCTTGGTGGCCTTAGGACAGAGGGAAGGAGAAAGGGAGAGGAGGGGCACAGGGGTCTGGCTCTCACAGCTGCTGAGGCTTGGCCCAGCTTCCACTAGATCTTATTTCTCTTGCCTTAAGCAAGTCTGGAACCCCTCTGAGCCTTAGCTTCTCATTTCTAAAAGAGAAATTGCTCTTCTCTACCCACAGACTTCTTGGGCTGCTAAATGAGACTCAGATTAGCTGATGGATGAGAAAGTGCTTTATGAGCCAAATGGTATGATTACTGCTTTTAAACGAGAGCTGTCTTGGGCTCATCACTCACACCTGCCTTCCACACACTGTGCAGACAACCAGGGGCCTCAGACCATCTTCTCCCTGGGGACACGGGCCTGCAGGGTGCCATTTCCTTGCAGTTCAATTTGTGTTATAAGCATTTATTGAGCGCCCACTGTGCCCCTGCCTGGATGGGGCTGCCCCATCCCCCAGACAAGGTCTGAGCTCTGAGAAAGCACGAGGTTGACACCTCCGGAGACAGGTGACCAGGTGACAAATGTGCAATGACAGCTGCCACAGCTGGTGCACAGTGAGTGCCTGTGCTGCAGCAGACCCTGCTCTAGCCCTGCACCCACTCGTCCCCTCAACCACCCTGGAACCTACCAGGAGGCATGACTGCCACCCCCAACAGGCAAGGTCATGCCCCTGCAGGAGCCCAAGGGTCGTCTCTGGCAGTACAAAGTCTGCAGGTCAAACGGGGCATGGAAGGAGGAGCCCAGGCAGGGGTGGGAAGGGACCCACAAGCACAGCAGAGGCAGGTGCCTGAGTGCTGGTGGCAAATGCCCAGGGGCTGTAGAAGATCCTGCAATCAGCCCCAGGCTCTGCAAGAGGTCAGGCTGAAGGCTAGGAAGAGAATGGAAAGGCAAGGAGGCAGTATGGGAGGAACCCCAAAGCTGAGCCAAAGGCCTCCTCAATTTTCAGCGCCATGAGCCAACAATCACTTCAGAATGTTGGATCCCTCTCTGGGGCTCAGTTTTGCTATCTGCACCCTGGGAAGCATGCCATAGACTGCTGGGTGCCAACCCAGTGTCCATTTTTCCTTCCTGATGTGGAAACCTGGTTATATTGGTGGCAATGAACACAGCTACATTTCCCAGCATGCCTTGCAGAAGGGAGGGCCAAGACGGCACCCTGTTGGCCAGTGAGGCAGAGGCAGAGTTTGGCAGGTGGGCTTTCCTCCTCTGCCTGGGATGTGGATGTGCTGGCTGTAGCTCTCCAGATACCTGGTGACCTTGAGCACTGTGCTTCCTCCTAAGGGGTTCTGATGACTTCACAGAACAGCTTTACACAATGCTACCTCCCTGCTTTTCCCTCCAAATAAGCCCTACCTTGTTTAAGTCACTGTTGGGGGTTTTCTGTTTGGCAGCCAAACTCAGCCTCTGAGAGACACAGGGGAGGCCATTTTCCCTGCACTTCAGACACTCCAAACCACTCATGATTGCCACTTTGCCCCAGTACCACCTGAACAGGTAGAGGGTTGATTCTTTTTTTCTTTTGAAGCAACTCACTCTTTAACTTTAGACATGATTGATAAACTCAAATGTCTTATGGGCCAGTTGTATATTTTTCTGATAAACATTATGATAATATCTTTAAAATAAAAATATTTGTACAAGACCTCCTTGAAGTCATTTCACACCCCATCTCAGGAGGTACCTAGTATCAGTATCCGGGCCCACCAGGCCTAAGGGATATGAGACCCAGGCCAGCTTCAGCTCAGAGGTCTGGGGCCAGGTAGAAAAATCAAAATCCTGTACCATAGGCTTGGCGCCTCTCTATGAGTGAAGGGGTGAGTGTTGTGTCCCAGAGGTTGCAGCCGAGCAGGAAGTAGAGCCCTCATGAAGTTCCAGGAGGGCAGCCTGGCTTTGTGCAAGCCAGGGGACGCCAGCCTGCATCACCAGCTGTGGAGTCTGCACAATGTTTATGGGCATCCTACTCAGGCCAAGAGGCCACAATGCTACCTGTACCTACTGGCCCTGAGGTGCTGATGCCAAAGTCCCCAGAGTTCATCTCTGCTCTTGTCTTGGTCCTGCTCACTTCCTGGCCTAAGGAGGCCAGCCAACAAGAAGGCTCCCACCACCAGTGACCCCAAGAGCCTCTACACAGGAGCCCCAGAATACAAGGGGTGAAGGCCTGCATTTGAGAAAGAGCAAGTGCCAAACACAACCAGAGCGTGCCACAGCCATCTCTCCATAGGATGGTGCTCAAGCTTTGTGTGTGTTTTTCTGATGAAAAAAATTACTGAAACTCAAAACCCTTAGGCTCTCACCTTACGGGTTCCATGAGCTTTCATCTGAGTTAACAATTCTATGTTGTTTCCAATAGCGATATTTCCTCTCTGTCTCTGCAGTGTCTGGAGTCACTAGAACATGGCAGAAGACTGTTCTCATCTATCCCTGATGCTGGCTCACCTAGGAGCCTTCTCACCTGGGAGAGACCAGGTCCACTCTGCAGGTTGGCTGAGGTTTGTGGGCATGGGGACAGATTCTTCCCATGGCTGCTTGGGCATCCTCTTCATCCTGGGCTGAGTGGTGGGCACTGACCAGAGTGCTCCCAGAGACAGATCCTCCCAGAGTCAACACCAGGGTGTGTGACAGTCCCAGGAACAACTGTGGCCACCCAAGAAAGGCCAGGGACCTTTGGGAAGAGTCCATGGTCAGAGCCCTGGCACTGCACAGGCAGCCCTCCTTTGGAAGGTGAGGTAGCCCCTGAATCTGGAGTAAGGGCTGTCCCCAAAGTGTCCCAGCTAGGGCCCGTTCTCTCCAGAGAAGGGCTTAGGGTCCAGCTTCTCTGGCCTCCCTGCTGTGCCAGCTCTGGCACCTCCATCTATTTAGGTCTTCTTGGCCTCTTGGCACTGCCACCTGGAGCTTTCGGGGAATTGCTGGGGGGCAGTGGGCTGTGGTGTCGGCCTCCTCTCTCTGTAGAACCTGGGGTGGATGGGGAGAATTCAATCTGTGGTCCAGGCAAACTCAAGCGAAGCAAGCACCCCAAGCTGGGGGGCCCTGACCTGGACACCTGCTGGTGTGGATGCCTCACCATGACTCAAGCCACTTCCCCAAATAGTTCTATCCACAGGGACCTTCCTATCTAGCTCTGCCATGCCCAGGCCATCCCTGGGCCCTTGGGGACTTCTCCCCAACACTCCAGGTCTAACATGGCCTTGGCATTCACAGGCCTCTCCTCAAAAGCCACTTTCTCCACATGGTGGATGCAATCATCAGCTCTGGCCAGATGCGATTAGGAGGGGTGACTTTTATGGATCCTTCCCCATCCCTCACATTTAGAGACACACTGTTAAAACTGGCCACATCCTGTCACTCAGTGTGCTCTGGCTTAGGAGTTCTGGTCCCACTGGTGAACACCATTGAGACCTAAGAATCCTTAAAAGAATGGCATAATGGGCTGGGGTTGTGGCGCAGTGGTAGCGTGCTCGCCTAGCACGCGGGAGGCACTGGGTTCAATCCTCAGCACCACATAAAAATAAAATAAAGATATTCTGTCCACCCACAACTAAAAAATAAATATTAAAAAAAAAAAGAATAGCATAATAATGACAAGTTCTTAATCAGTGACATGAGGAATGGGTTAAAGGTACAACAGCAGACACTGAGATCAAACAGAAGAACGAACCTCCTGCATGGGACCAGATGGTCCCTGGTGGTCTGCAAGCCCATTGCTAATTGAACCCATCCTTCCTCACGGTTTGGTTGCAAGGTGTTCAGGGAGTGACAAAATGGTGTCAATGATGCCAGAGGGAACTTCCTGTCTCCCAGAAGGGGTCCAGGAACCAAGTGGTGTGGCTCTGGTAATGTTCTGGACTGTGCTCTTTAATATAGCAGCCACTGGCCTCATGAAGCTACTTAGTACCCAAAATGCAAAGCTGAGGTGTGCTGTACATGCAAAACTCGTGTGGACTTCAGAGGATGCAGAGCCAAAATAAAGAATGTAAACTTTCTGGCTGGGATTGTAGCTCAGTGGTAGAGCACTTGCCTTGCATGCATGAGGCACTGGGTTCGATCCTCAGCACCACATAAAAATAAATATATTGTGTCCATCTACAATTTTAAAAAAATTTTTAAAAAAGAATGTAAACTTTCTCATTATCAGTTTTACATTGATTATATATTGAGGTAAATAAAACACATTATTGGTTTCACCTGTACCTATTAGAATATTTGCAATTATATATGTGGCTCAACTCACACTTCTACCGGGAGGTGCAGTTCTATACTATAAATTGAACTACTATTTGTATGTGTCCAAAGTTGCAAGAAATAATAAAAGTTTTTTTAAAGAATTGGATGGATATACACATAGAGCATAGGAAATGGGCTTAGCTAGGCTCCCACCAGCCAACCAGGTATCCATGTCCTTCCCAGTATCTCTCCAACCCCAAGATGACTGGCTCCACAGCTCCAGGACCCAGCCCTGAAAGTCCCCATCTCCTTCTTGTCTTGAGTGCACAATCCAGCTCACAGCCGCTTGTGGACTCACCTGCTCCACCCTCACCTGATGTGGGTCTCCAGCTCCAACCCCTGTACCCTATCAGAAGTGCTGCCCAGCCTTCCCCTCTTCAGCCCAGCTCTCACCCTCCCTTTCCCTCAGCCTTGCTCTGGCCTTCCAGCCTGACCTGGGGCTGTGGCCTGACAGCTCATCTGAAGCTGGGCAAGTGTGGGAGGCAAGTGAAGACAGCGTCAGAGCTGGAGAGCTTCTGGTGGGGCCAGAGCAGATCCTAGCTGTCTCTTCTCTACCAGCAGAACAAGCTGAGCATTGCAGACAAACAAGTTCAAATGCTGGCTCTCCTCTCACTCCCGAGTGACCTTCAGCCAAGTCCCTATTTTCTGTGAGCATCAGGGTGCTGCAAATAGGGATAACTGATGGGGCCTACACAGAGGCGCATGTGGACTGAGGTGTGTGCGGCTGCCCTCCCACCCTGACTTCTCCCCAGGAAGGGGGCAGGAGAACCCTGGAAGCCAGTGGGGTGGGAGCTACAGGACTGCATGGTGGGGAGGGCGCAGGCACTGACCTCGGATGTCCCTGGGCAAGAGGGGCGGCCTGCTTGGGCCTGCACTGCTCTGCCACATGGCGCTGGGAAAGGTGAAGCTGACTTCAGGCACGTGGAGTGTGTTCTCATCTAAACCAGACCAGAGAGGACGATGATATTATTAGCATGACCCATTGATTCCTAGAAATGAAACTGAAGAATGGATAACATATACATTGTATGGAGAACTCACTACATGTCAGGCTCTGTTCTTAACCCCTCATTGGGACTCCCCCAAGGATTATTACTATTATTTTTTTTTGGTACCAGGGATTGAACTCAGGGGCACCCGACCACTGAGCCACATACCCAGCCCTATTTTGTGTTTTATGTAGAGACAGGGTCTCACTGAGTTGCTTAGCACCTCGCCATTGCTGAGGCTGACTTTGAATTTGCGATTCTCCTGTCTCAGCCTCGCTAAGTGCTGGGAAGGGATTATTTTCATGTGAACTCCTGTACTCTGTCCTTCCAGAAGTCTCCCCACCCAGCTTTCGGTTCTTGTCTCTTCCCCAGCTGCAATAGTACTTCCTTCTTTCATCCTCTCTTGCTCTTGGCTGGCCATTCTGTGGCAATGGAGAGGACTTGCTAGGTTTATTGTACACATTCAAATAGAAAAGGAAGCAAGGGGACGGGCTGTGGGGAGAGAAGGGCATCTCTCCCTTCCATCTGAGTTGGGTTCCCATTTCCTCAGGGTCTTGCTCAACAGTCACCTGTAGAGAAGCCCCACAAGCACCTGAGCTAAAGTTGCATCATTCCTACATTCTTCTTCCTGGCTCATCTCACTCAGCTCCCAACACCCACTGGGCCCAGCACCATCTGAAGAGCCCAGGCTTCTGCAAACATCGTACATGTGTGATCCTGCAGCTCCCGAGGGGAGACCTGCATGCAGTGAAGAGCTGTGTGGCCCCAGCCAAGAAGGGATACCTGGGCTACCCCACCACCTGCCAGCCCTTTCTGTACACCTGCAAACACAAGTGTGTTCTTTCTTGAAGCAAGGCAGCCAGGCACACAGAGAGGGGCACTGGGCACCAGTCCTGACCATACCATCAACACCTGATATGACCCTGGAGATGTCACTTCTACTCTCCTGGCCTCAGTTTACCCACCTGAACTGATTGCGCTACATATCTTGAAGGACCATCCAGCTCTAATATGCTTTAACTTTTGATCACAGAACCCCACAGCTGTAGAACTGAGAACCCTGGTCCCAGAGAGACTCTGTAGGCACCATTGAGAAGGGCATCTAGCCACTTCCTGGGGAGGATGGAAGGAATTCAGCCCAGTCCTGGAGAAGCAGTCCCTTCCTGCCCACTGAGGGGACCAGGGCCACCTACTCCTGCTTATCTGCAAAGCCTGTCTTCTTCTGTACCCAGATAGCATGGGACGATCTCAAGGAAGTGCTCTTTGTTCTTCTACCTACAACATAGAAAGCTGTATTGTCAGGGAGCTCTTGAAGTGAAATGAAATGGTACAATCTTGGGTTTTCTTGAGACATCCCCAGGAAATCCAATAACAAACAAACGAAAATGTAGAGACAGAAGAAACAAGTTCTGGTAACTAGAAGAGTTATAATATTCTCTTAGCTTTTGTCTATGTTTAGAAATTTCACATAAAATACCGGGGAAAGAAAATGTAATTTTAACCACATATACAAACACATCTCAGCAGGCTCATTTTTAGAGGAGATATAAACACCCACTCACCTCCCGTGGGCAGAGTAGGGGAGGGCAGCAGGGCATATCTATGTAGTACTCACTGTGGTTGCACCAGGCTGAGCCGCCACACATAATTGACAGGCATCTCTTATGTCCCTGACCCAGGAAAGGGCTTTTGTGAACACCTCCCTGGAGTAACTGGAGCCTGGCACTTTGTAACTGCCTGCCAGCTAGGAGCGCTGGGGAAGGCCACCCCATCCCTGACTCCCAGCTCCCACTCCAGGCCACTCTGTATTCTCTGTAATTTTTCATTTTTCTAATAGCATATAAATAGGGGGGTACATATTTCTGAAAACAGAAAATCTCATAGAGATAAAAAAAAACATTTTGTTTTTAAAGGTGTTTCAAGTTTGAAAAAAATGGTACTACAAACTGGGTGTGGTGGTTCATGCCTGTAATCCCAGAGACTCAGGAGACTGAGGCAGGAGGATCTCAAGTTCAAAGCCAGCCTCAGCAACTTAGTGAGACCTTAAGCAACTTGGCAAGACCCTGTCTCAAAATAAAAAATAAGAAGGGCTGGGGATGTGGCTCAGTGGTTAAGTGTCCCTGGATTTAGTCCCTGGTACCAAAAAAAAAAAAAAAAAAAAAATCATACTGTACTTCTTTATTCTGTCAATTTTGTCATCAGGATCAAACACTTCTGAAGCCTGAGACGGTGAGTGTGATCAGGGCGTGCCAAGCTACATCTATGGCAAGGTCAACAGTAAAACTGGGTGACACCTGCTTCCACTGTCCTTGAAGTGCCATTCACAACCCCCAAATGTGCATACCCTCTAACCCAGAGACCTTGCCCTTGTAAAGTAAAAACAAAAGAACCTCTGGAACTATAGTTATGAACTAGGAATCTGGAGCCAGCTCACCTGATTTCAACCCCCAACTCTGCTGCTCCTAGCTGTGTGGACTTGCGCAAGCTCCCCAACATCTCTGTGCCTCAGTTTATTCATCATATAACATGGAGGAGAGCCATTCCTTACCTCACAGGACTATTATGAGGAGAAACAGATGGACCCCTGCAGGGTGATTAGCACAGTGCCTGGTGCACTGTGTGCTCAGTAAATGAGCACCAACCCTGTGTCAGCTGGTGCTCCCAGCCACCTTGGTGATGAGGAGCTTGCTCTGCTTCCTTCAGATCTGCTGTGGATTGATACTTTTGTAAATATAACAAAAGTGCATTACTAGAAAAATGAAATGCAACATTTTTTTGCGGTGGGGGGGGAGGGAGTCTGGGGAGTGAACCTGGGGATGCTTAACCACTGAGCCACATCCCCAGCCCTTCTTTTTTTTAATATTTATTTTTTAGTTATAGGCGGACAGAATATCTTTATTTATATGTGGTGCTAAGGATCAAACCTAGTGCCTCACGTGTGCTAGGCGAGCACTCTACCACTGAGCCATAACCCCAGCGCCCCCCCCCAGCCCTTTTTATTTTTTATTTTGAGCCAGGGTCTTTCTAAGTTGCATATGGCCTCACTAAGTTGTTGTGGCTGGCCTCAAACTTGCAATCTTCCTGCATCAGGCATACACCACTACCCCCAGCAAAATACAGCATTTTTAAAAATACAGAATTTGTTGGGTACAGTAGTGCATAGTTGTGGTTCCAGTGACTTGGGAAGCTGAGGCAGGAGGATCACAAGTTCAAGGCCAGTCTCCAACTTACCAAGATCCTGTCTCAAAAATCAAAAGGGGGGCTGGGATTGTGGCTCAATGGTAGAGGCACTTGCCTAGCATGTGTGAGGCACTGGGTTCAATTCCCAGTACCATATATAAGTAAATAAAATAAAGGTCCATCAACAACTAATAAAAATATTTTTTAAAAAAATCAAAAAGGAGCCGGGTGCGATGGCACACGCTTGTAATCCCAGCACTTTGGGAGGCTGAGACAGGAGAATCGTGAGTTCAAAGCCAGCCTCAGCAATGGTGAGGTGCTAAGCAACTCAGTGAGACCCTGTCTCTACATAAAACACAAAATCGGGCTGGGGATGTGGCTCAATGGTCGAGTACCCCTGAGTTCAATCCCTGGTACCAAAAAAAAAATCAAAAAGGGCTGGGGATGTACCCCTTCGAAGAGCCCCCTTGGATTCAATCCCTAATACTACAAAAATAAATAAGTAAAAAATATAGCACCAAACTTGTACTATATTTTCAAATGCTTTGTCTTGACCTCTGCTGCAGGTCACCGTGGACACCCTTGGAGACAACTAAACCACCAATCCACATTTGCGGTGGTAATGAATCACACAGCCCTGACTTTCCATAAGGGGAAGGGACTGTTCACATCACTGACAGAAACAGGAGGATGCTGTCCTCAGTGACTCCTTCTGGGTGGTAGGGTTCACAAATGACTCTTCTTATTTATAATTTTGATCTACGTAGAAAAATTAAGTTACTGTTTTTGTCATAACACGGAAGGAGCCACCCTCCGACCTGCACTAACTGGCCCCTGGGGCAGGAGCGCAGGGCGCATGGAGCTGGCAACTGTACACAACCTCAGTTGCCATCAGGAGTGTCAGCAGGCTCGAAGCAAGCCCAGGGCCCCTGCAAACACTCATCTTCAGGAAGCCGGTCACCCCAGCTCACTCAGACAGCTGATCACAGGCCAGCCCATCACACTTTCTAAGATGCTCATTTAGAAGGAGGGATAGGATACAGAAAAAAAAAAAAAAATTAACATGCTCTTTTCTATCTTGGATCCTGTACCTGCATGGAAACTGAGGCTGGGTTTTATCTTGGAGGCCATGGGGACGGCAGGGAGAAAGCTCTTTCCTGGTGACTTTGACTGCAGAAGGTGTGCTGGGGGCAGTTGGCTATCCACCAGGTGCTCCGCAGAGTGGGGCTGAAGTTTCTCCTGCAGGAAAGGTCACACAGCAGGATGTGGCGTGAGGAATGGGTGCTGAAGGGACGGCATGGCGAGGGCCAGCACTGATTAAACACCTACTGTGTGCCAGACTGTTGTGAGCCTCGAGGTACAAAAATGTGCTGAACTATTACTAATCTCTTCAGCCCCCCTGAATGAATAAATGACACTTTCCTAGCTGTGTGTCCCCCTTTCCCCTTATCAAGGCCTCTAACAGGGGATTTTCATCTAAACCCAGGGCAATGGTCAGGTACATGTGTCAAACTGCCTGGGCCATGGAGTACTCAGACACTTGGCTAAACATTCTGGGGGTGTCTGGAAGGGTGCTTCTGGGCGACTGTAACATCTGAATTCAATGGCTGAGAAAAGCAGATGGCCCTCCTAATGTGGTGGGCCTCATCTGATAAGGTGAGGACCCCAACAGAACACAAGGCAGACCTTCCCTCAAATAAGAGATAATTCCTCTGGCTGGGCCATTGGCTTTTTCCCACCCTTAGACTTGAATTGAGACTGGCTCTCTGGGGCCTCCAGCTGTGGACTCAGCCTACAGATCTTGGGACTCAGCCATGATCACTTGAGCCAATTCCTGGTAACAAGTCTCAATCTTTCTCACATGGAACATGGACACATGTGTTTCAAGATTGGAAGTGGTGAGAGGCAGGTGAGGAACACGGTACTGTTTCTTTCACCTTCTTTAAGTCTGGGGCCTCCCGTGTCCATGACTCAGTGTCCCTGACCTGCTGTCCTGTCCTCCTCCAGTGCCCAAGCACCCACCGACTGCATGCTCCAGGTAAGCGAGGGTGACCGCTTCCTCCTGGACTTCCTGTCCATGGAATGATCCCTGCATGGGCTGGCACGAGGCCAGCTCCTGTCTGCCAGGCTGGGGTCAGGGGTGGTGCTGGGCTTCAGGTCCCTGGAATCTAGGGTTGCCTCCTCTAGGAGGTGGCGGGAGGAGTGGCTACCGTCTCCCTCCCGATCCTGTGCCTTGGAGCGTCGGCTGGCTGCAACAAGGGCGATGCTTTTGGTGTCCAGGGCCATCTCCTTGAGCACCTGGGTACTCAGGGCTGGGCTGCCAGCCTCCCCCGCTGGCCACAGGGTGTCTGGCTCCAGCCCGGCTGAGGGGTACAGCTTGGACAGCAGGCTCTTCATGTTCAGGGAGCTTGGCTTCTGTAGGAAGACAGTACTCACAGTGTGGTCAGACACCCTTGATGGGACTGTTATCCCCAAGTGTCACTATTGTCCCAGAAGCAGATCTGGAGATAATGATTCCAGGCAGGTAGTTTACAAGGGGAAAGATTTTGGGGAGTAACATGGCTGACGAGGGTGTGTGACCAGCCAGTGCCACTCTGGTGATTGTACAGAATATCTGGGACACCCCAGAGCAAGGTTGGCACTCAGGTGTGGGGTCCTGCCACCACGGGGTCACTGACCAAGTTTTTTCCAGGCAGGAGTGCCCCAGCACTTCCGCACAGCAGAGTGGCCCTGCAGCTCCCCGTGGTGCTGGCAGCATCCTCACCACAGCAGGCAGCAGCTGGCTGTATTGGAGCCTGCTCATTTATTCTGTTTGTAGTAATAATGAGCATTAATGGCTTCTTAGTAATTGCTCATGGGAAAGGACTGACTCACGGGGACTCTCCTTCACCAAGCCCATCCATCCTCAAGTCTCATGTTTGCCATTCTGTCTCTCCCACCCCCTGTCCCTCCCCACCCCCTTGAAGAAGGGGAGACTTGTTGCTTTCTGGGAGCAAAGTCAGGTTGATCTGCACAATAAAGGGAAGCAGAGAAAAGAGGAGAAAAGAAAGAGAATTCAAGCCTGGTATAGAGAAGCTCAAGAACAGGAATAAGAGGGCAGTAAGAAGGGGAGGCATCAAGTCCCTCAGGACAAGGAGTGGGCCTGTCAACCTTCTTTAAGAGACATGCAGAGAAAGGAGAGGGACTTCTCCTTTGAATTGTTAGACTGCTTTTTCTTGAATTTGGCACCACACTAACGCTAACATTCATCATTTTACAGGTGAAGAAACAGCCCAGAGATGTGCAGTAACTTGCCTGAGATCACAGAGCCAACAAAGGATACAGTGCCATTTGAGTCCAGATCTGACTGGTTTCTGAGCCCCAAAGTGCCCACACCCCAGGAAAGCTAAAGAGAAAGTGGGAGGCCACTGGAGCACACAGATGGCTTTAACTCATTCATTCTTGTGATCCTTTCAAGCATGCCGTGGGGTGGGTGTAATCGCTACATGAGCAAAGGGAGACTCCGCAAAGCCACCTCGAGCCAGATGCAGAAACAGAGCTGGTTACTTCCCATCTGTGTCTCATTTTCTTACTTTGTAAGCTGAGGAGAAAGATGGCCCCTGTCTCATAGACAAGTGGGAGCAGCCAGCACTTGGGTGATGGGACCCCCCAAATTCACATCTGCTCAGGACCTGGGGCAGAACTAGGGTCTCTGCAGGTGTACTTAGGCTCTCTAGAGGAGGTCATCCTGGATTCAAGGTGGGCTCTAATCCAAGGACTGGAGTCCTTACAAGAAGGGCAAGGACAGAGATGAGAGAGGAGCCACAGGAAGACGAGGTGGAGATGGAGCTGTGCGGCAGCCACAGGAGCTGCAGGACTGCCAGGAGCTGACAGGGAGGAAGGCTCCTTCTCCAGAACCTGGGAGGGAGCATAGCCCACCAGACACTTACCTTGGACCTTGAGAGAACACAGCCCTGAATTCCATCTGTCAGTGCTGGTCCTGAAGCAGCGTCAGGACACTGTCTCAGGCCAACCTCTCGCCTTGTGCAGGCTACCGTCCCGATGGTTGCTGGAGGACAGCCCTCCCTCTGGATGCTCCCACCCACTTGCCCCTCACCCTGTGCAGCTCTGATTGAGGGTGTGAGGGCCTGCTGAAGAATGGGGACTCCCACTGAGCACTGCACACCAACCTCATGGATGGGAGGAGTCAGCAGGATGCGGAGGGATGGCGGAGGGACAAGACAATCTTGCTTTCCCAGCTTTTTCAATGGCGTGGCTTTTGATGACTTGTTACCATCACTGTGGATGAAATGGAGGCACCAGTAGGGCCACTGCTAGGGCCACCGGAGCCTGAGCCTCTGCCTCTGATACAGCCGGAGCCTGAGCCTCTGCCTCTTCTCTGGCCACGAGGCTGTGGCCCACATATGGGGGCAGAGTGGTGGTTTCATGCACCAGGGCACAGTGGTGGCCTTGGCCAGGCTTCTCTAGTTGGGCCCAGGCTGGGCTCATTCACCTGACAATATGCACTGGCCACCTACTCCAGCCCTGCCTATCCCTAGGGCCAGGCGTGCACTGTCCTTGGCAGACTAGACCTTGTCCCACACTATGTACAAGGAGACACCACCCAGTGGGCAAGGGATTGGGACAAGAAAGCGGGCAAGTGAGCAGAAGACCCACTCACCTCAGGACAGGTGAGGCGCAGTGAAGACCTCTGCTTTCTGATCCCTTCCTGACCCTGCACAGACCTTCACAGACTATCCCCCTTTTCTCTAGTGACAGGGAGGTCTTTGTCATGCTGATGAGGTGGCTCCTGGTGGGCCTGGCTACTGAACTGTGGCCAGAGGGTTGGGACTTTGGGCCAGTGAACCTCCAGTGAGGTTGATTTTAGTCACCTGGTCAAGGATATATTAACCATGCCCACAAAATGAACCCCAGGAAACTATGTGGGCTCTGAGGTTCCACGTGGCTTCCTAGTGTGAAGGGTGATGTTCTAGGGCTGGCGGGGCCTGACTTCTGCCACAGTTGGCACCTCAGTTGTACACATGCTCCTCTGTGCACATTGAACACTTAACTGTGCTCCTGTACACAGCTTGGAGGGAGCTCAGCCCAGTCTCAACACAGTGCTGACTGCTCCCAGGTATGGCTCTGGAAAAGAGAGGGGGAAGCCCCTCCTTCCACTCAGCAGATCCACAGGAGCCCTTCCTCTGAACACTGTTCTCAGAGCTCCCTGACACTCTTAATCAATGGACCAAGGAGTAGGTTCATGCCAGGTGTGGGATAAGAACAGGAAAAGAGCAGGACACACAGGAGGGAATAGAGAGGTCTGTGGCCTGGGGCCCGGGGCACTGTGTTTGCATACACATACATGCACATGTGCACACAAACCCATATGCCCCTTCACGGCACAGGCACAGGCACACATGCACACACGTGACACACTGGAGATCAAACAAATGACACTGTGAAGGCCTCTGCGGCGGATTTGCCAGTACCTTCTCCTGCCCGCCTATCTCCTGCCACCATTACTCCCTCAAGGCAAGCCATAGAAACTAGAACTCCTCTAAGTCCCCAAAGCAGCCATGAAACATGAAAATGCTACTCTAACTTTCCCTCCACCTTGCTGTGTAAGAGCTGGCAGTAAAGAAAGTCCTCTGACCTACCCTGCTTAATGGCAGGTAATAAGGCCCTCATTCCAGAAGGGAGGGAGGGATGCTGCAGAGTGGCCAAGAAGAGCCTGCACAGACAGGCTGGGCCCCCTAAGTTCACTACCATCAACTCACATACTTTTCTAATCATGTTTCTCCATGGCTGTCCCTGCCACACCAAACCTGAGCATAAAAATGGAGAGTTCACCCTGGGTTTTTGCGTCTTCAATTTGAAGCCTCTAGCATCACATAAGACTATGATCAAATAAATTTGTTATGCTTGCTGGGCACAGAGGCACACACCTATAATCCCAGTGATGTGGGAAGCTGAGGCAGGAGCATTGTAAATTCGAGGCTAGTCTGACTTAGCAAGACCCTGTCTTAAAATAAAATTTTAAAAGGGATGGGGAGGGGATTAAATTGACTGAATTATGCTGTGTGCACATACAAATATGTAAAAATGAATCCCACTATTACATATAAATATAATACACCAATAAAAATTAACATTAAAAAATAAAAAAATATCAGGCTGGGGTTGTGACTCAGTGGTAGAGTACTTGCCTGGCATGTATGAGGCCCTGTGTTCTATTCTCAGCACCATGTGTAAATAAATAAATAAAATAAAGGTCTGTTAACAACTAAAAAGCCAGGCGCAGTGGCATATGCCTGTAATCCAGCACTTTGGGAGGCTGAGACAGGAGGATCGCAAGTTCAGAGCCAGCCTCAGCAATGTGAGGCGCTAAGCAACTCAGGGAGACCCTGTCTCTACATAAAACACAAAATAGGGCTGGGGATGTGGCTCAGTGGTCAAGAAAAAACTTTAAAAATATTTTAGAAATACATAAATAAAGAGTAAAAAATTTAAATTTAAAAAAAGGACTGGGTGTGTAGCTCAGTGGTAGAGCACTTTGCTCGAGGCCCTAGGTTCAATCTCTAGTACCACTAAATAAGTAAATAAATAATTTGGTTATGCTTTTCTCCTGTTAACCTGCCTTTTGTTATGGGGTGTTAGCCATGACCATCAAGATGGGAAAGAGGGGCTGGGGTTCAGTGGTGGAGTACTTGCCTAACACATGTGAGGCACTGGGTTTGATCCTCAGCACCACATAGATAAATAAAGGCATTGTGTCCATATACAACTAAGAAAAATATTTTTTAAAAAGATGGGAAAGCAAGGGATTGTCTTCGTACTGCCCCTCCAAACATATGCACACGCCGCCCACAGACATACATGTGCCTGTGTACACAAGCACACTAACACATTTGCATACAAACGTGTGTGCTCACATGAATGAATGTGTGTGTGCACTTGTGTGCACATAAAACTGTGAACACAACTTAATGCACATGCAAAGCACACGCTGACACATCCACATGCCTGCATATGCCCACATGCTGAAGGAGCCACGCCACCTCTGCCTAGAGCCCTGTGGCTTCCATTGCCCAAAGGTGATAAAGGTGGACCTGGGCTTTGCTGGACCTTCACTGCCTCCTGGTTTAAACAAACCAGCTGCAGAAGCATTTGGGGAAAATTTTGGAGAAATTTGACAATAGACAAGATATGAAATGATGTTCAAAAGCATCACTAATTTTGTTGAGAATGATTATCTGCCTTTTGGTTTCAAAGGGAAATGTCCCTATTTTAGACCCCCACACTACTGTATTTAGGGGTGAAGTGTCCTAAGGTTTTCATTTATTTTATTTAAATGTGCAACCTCACAATTACTCCATGCAGTGGTCATCTTAGGAGATGAAAATTTGTTATTCTTAAAAGGACCTCTCAAGGAACAGAATGTTGGACACTCTAGGAAAGAGGAAGCACTGGCTCTGAGATGAGCCTTAGGCCACTGCCAACCAAGAGCCTGGGATTCATGGCCTTGGTCCCCACCAGGTTCCACCTCACCTACCTTTCTTTCTCCAGCAGCATTGAGGGCAGCTCAAATTGGGTGCTCCGTGGGAAGACTTTCCTGTCCTCAGGCTGATCTCTGCTGGGCTCCTCAGGCATGGGTGAGATATTTAGAATCGAGCCATCCTGGGACCAGAGAGTTGCTGAGTGAGGCCACCGGGGATGTGGGCAGTCATGTTATCAAGCAGAGGGCTTCTGAGGGACATGGGAAGGTCCATGTCCTCCCTGCCACCACCATGCAGTGGGGAGGCCAGCCAGTGGACTCCTTAACTCCTGCCTCCACCACGGAGATCCCCAATGTCAGATCCCCAGGGACCATCCTGTCTCCTCAACCCTGAGCAAAAGTGGTGTGCAAGGAGACACCTTGAAAAGTCTGAAAGGCCCTTTTTCAAAAAACTTTCAGGCCCTCAGAAAGTTAAACAGAATTATTGTGTGACCTGGAAATTCCGATCCTGGGTCTATACTCAAAAGAATTACAAGTAGGAGCGGGGCATGATGGTGCATGCCTGTAATCACAGCACTTTGGGAGGCTGAGACAGGAGGATCGCAAGTTCAAAGCCAGCCTCAGCAATGGTGAG
>PVHX01026985.1:0-19997 GCA_004024805.1 Geosciurus inauris | reverse complement strand
CTCGGCATGCTAGAGAAGTAGTCAACGACGGGTAAGACTCTCTTGGCCCAGGACCAACCTAAGACAGAGCGTCAGCCTTGCTGCTGATGGCTTGATGACGGGTAAGGCCTACGGCCGAAGAGGGCAACCTAAGACAGACGTTCTCTCGGCCGTCATTTTAATAAAACAAAAAGGGGGAGCTGTGGGAAGCGGTGGCCGCTGCTCCAAGATGGCGCCCGGAGGATTGGCGGCACCACTCTAGCTTCCAGTAAACAAGCCATTTGCGCATGCGCCCATTGTTACCAGGCAAGAGTTCCTATGAGGACCCTATGGCTGAGCGATACGTAGCCTGGAGTGATTGGTTGTGTGAGTGTATATAAGTTGGAGCATTTCCTGCTTCAGGGCCTTTTTCCTGTATCCTAAGAAGTGTTTAGAGACCTATTAAAGTGCTGCAAGAAGAACCTGGTGTGCCGTGTCTTCCTGCGGGCAGGGGACGCGGCACCTTAGCCCATTTATTGATTGGGTTGTTTGTTTTTTTGGTGTTAAGTTTTTTGAGTTCTTTATATATCCTGGAGATTATCTGATGTGCATGTGGCAAAAATTTGCTCCCAGAATGTAAGCTCTTCGTTCACTTCATTGATTGTTTCTTTTGCTGAGAGGAAGCTTTTCAGTTTGAATCCATCCCACTTATTTAATTCTTGATTTTACTTCTTGGGCTATGGGAGTCTTGTTAAGAAAATAAGGTCCTAAGCCAAAATGATGAAGATTTGGGCCTATTTTTTCTTCCATTAGACACAGGGTCTCTGTTCTAATTCCCAGGTCATTGATCCACTTTGAGTTGAATTTTGTGCATGGTGAGAGATAGGAGTTTAGTTTCATTTTGCTGCATATGGATTTCCAGTTTTCCCAGCACCATTTGTTGAACAGGCTATCTTTTCTCCAATGTACGTATTTGGCACCTTTGTCTAGTATAAGATAACTGTATTTTTGTGAGTTTTCTCTGTGTCTTCTACTCTGTACCATTGGTCTACATGTCCTATTTTGGTGCCAGTACCATGCCATTTTTGTTACTATAGCTTTGTAGTATAGTTTAAGGTCTGGTATTGTGATGCCTCCTGCTTCACTCTTCTTGCTAAAGATTGCTTTGGCTATCCTGGGTCTCTTATTCTTCCAAATGAATTTCATGGTTGCCTTTTCTATTTCTGTAAGGAATGATGTTGGGATTTTAATTGGAATCACATTGAATCTATATAGAGCTTTGGGTAGTGTGGTCATTTTGACAATATTGATTCTGCCTATCCAAGAGCATGGGAGATTTTTCCATCTTCTAAGGTCTTCTTCAGTTTCTTTCTATAGTGTCCTGTAGTTTTCACTGTAAAGGTCTTTCACCTCTTTTGTTAAATTGATTCCCCTCAATTTTTTGAGACTATTTTGAATGGGCTAGTTTTCCTAATTTCTCTTTCAGAGGGTTCATCACTGATGTGTAGAAATGCTTTTTATTTATGCATGTTGATTTTATATCCTGCTACTTTGCTGAATTCATTTATTAATTCTAGAAGTTTTCTGGTGGGATTTTTTGGACCCTCTAAGTATAGAATCATGTCATTGGCAAATAATGATAGTTTGAGTTCTTCTTTTCCTATTCATATCCCTTTTGTGTGTGTGTGTGGTGCTGGGAATTGAACCCATGGCTTTGTACAAGCAAGGCAAGCACTCTACCAACTGAGCCATATCCCCAGCTCATATTCATATCCCTTTAATTTCTTTTTTATCTGTCTAATTGCTCTGGCTGGTGTTTCAAGGATAGCAGTGATGAAAGACGGCATTCCTGTCTTGTTCCTGTTTTCAGAGGGAATGCTTCCAATTTTTCTCCATTAGGATGATGTTGGCCTTGAGTTTAGCAGTTGAGGTATGTTCCTACTATCCCAAGTTTTTCTAGTATTTTGAACATAAAAGGGTGCTGTATTTTGTGAAATGCTTCCTGTGTATCAATTGATAAAATCATATGATTCTCATCTTTAATTCTATTGATGTGATGGATCACATTAATTGATTTCTGTATGTTGAACCAACCTTGCATCCCTGGAATGAACCTCACTTGATCATGGTGCACTATTTTTTAAATATGTTTTTGTATGTGATTTGCCAAAATTTTATTGAGAATTTTTGCATCTATGTTCATCAGAGATATTTGTCTGAAATTTTCTTTCTTTGATGTGTCTCTGTCTAGTTTTGGCATCAGGGTGATACTTGCCTCATAGAATGAATTTGAAAGGGTTCCCTCCTTTTATATTTCATGGAATAGTTTGAAGAGTATTGGTATTAATCCTTCTTTGTAGAACTCAGCAAATAATCCATCTGGTCCCAGGCTTTTCTTGTTTGGTAGGCTTTTGATTGCATCTTCTATTTCCTTTGCTGAAATTGATCTGTTTAAGTTGTGTATGTCCTCCTGGTTCAGTTTGGGTAGGTCATATGTCTCTAGAAATTTGTCAATGTCTTCAGAGTTTTCTATTTTATTGGAGCATAGATTTTCAAAATAGTTTCTAATTTCCTTTGTATTTCAGCTGACTCTGTCATGACATTTCCTTTTTCATCACAAATTTTAGTAATTTGGACTTTTTCTCTCCTTCTTTTCATTAGGGTGGCTATGGGTTTGTTGATTTTATTTATTTTTTCAAAAAACCAGCTTTTTGTTTTGTCAATTTTTTAAATTGTTTCTTTTGTCTCAATTTCATTGATTTAAGACCTGATTTTAATTATTTCCTGTCTTCTATTTCTTTTGGTGTTGGTTTGTTCCTCTTTTCCTAGGGCTTTGAAATGTAGTATTAAGTCATTTATTTGTCGAATTTTTCTTCTTTTAATGAATGAATTTAATGCAATGAATTTTCCTTTTAGTACTGCCTTCATAGTGTCCCAGAGATTTTGATATGTCATGTTGGAGTTTTTATTTACCTCTAAGAAATTTTTTATCTCTTCCCTGATGTCTTCTGTTATCCATGTGTCAATCAATAGTGTATTATTCAGTCTTCAGGTGTTGGAGTAGTTTCTATTTTTTAATCTGTCATTGATTTCAAATTTTATTCCATTATGGTCAGATAGGATGCAGGGTAGTATCTCTAATTTTTTGTATTTGCTAAGATTTGTTTTGTGGCTTAACATATGATCTATTTTGGAGAAGGATTCCTGTGCTGATGAGAAAAAATGTATTCACTCATTGATGGATGGAATACTTTATATAAGTCTGTTAAGTCTAAATTATTGATTATTTTATTGAGTTCTATGGTTTCTTTGCATCCAGTGGTGAGAGAGCTATGCTAGAGTCACCAAGTATTATTGTGTTATGGTCTATTTGATTCTTGTAGTTGAGAAAGATTTGTTTGATATACAGACATTCCCCATTGTTTAGGGCATAAATATTTATGATTGTTATGTCTTGTTGATGTATGATTCCCTTAAGAAGTTTGCAATGTCCTTCTTTATCCCTTTTCATTAACTTTGGTTAGAAGTCCATTTTATCTGAAATGAGGATGGAAACTCCTTCTTGTTTACATGGTCTTATGAAAGATGCCTTTTTTCCTACCCTTCCATTTTCAGTCTGTGGATGTCTTTTCCTGTGAGATGAGTGTCTTGAAGGCAGCATATTGTTGGGTCTTTTTTTTTTTTATCCAGTTGGTCAGTCTATGTCTTTTAATTGATGCATATAGGACATTCACATTCAGGGTTATTACTGGAATATGATTTGTAATCCCAATCATTGATTTCAGCCCTGATTTTAATTATTTCCTGTCTTCTTCTTCTTTTGGTGTTTTTTCACAATCTCCAGCTGTTTATTAATCTTTTGCTCCCTGTATTTGCTCCCTTATCACTTTTTTGGTTAATGGTTGCCCTTAGTTGCTCTCTTATTTCTTTGTTGGAGTGATCAATTTTTGCCTGTATTTGCTCACTGAAGTCATTCTTTAATTTGCAGATCATTTTAGTTACATACATTCTGAATTCTTTCTCTGAAATTTCATCAACTGTGCTCTCAATGGATTCTATTACTGTAGTATATTGGTTTATTTGGGGCACTTTCTTCCCTTGTTTTTTCATGTTGATTATGTATCTATCTTCCTTTCTTGCAATGCCAATCTGAGGTATTGCAATTTCTGTCCTATAATTTTGTAGTGACAGATTACCTGTGTCTCACCTTGGAATTCACTTCTAGTCCCCAGCAGATGTCCCCAGATGGACACTACTGCCACTAAAGATAGTGGCAGCAGTAGTGGAGGTAACTCAAGATGGCAGTGGGAGTGCTCCAAGATGGATGCAAACACTTTCAGAGATGAGGCTAAAAGGGTGGGACTTACAATGGCTTTGGGCTGATTGATTGGAGATGCAGCACTTTGGTGGGCTGCTGCCCCCAGGCCCTGTCTGTTGTCCCAAGGTAGAGGCTACTCTATGGGAAGAGCTATGAGGATGGCTGCAGTGTCCCAAGATGGATACAGGAAGGGAGCAACAATGTGGATCTCCTCTCTGTGCATGGGCGGGTCCTGAGTCTGCGCTCTCACACAGACCTGTGAGGGCAGTCCTAGGCCTAATCTTGGCCTGGACTCCCTCAGGGGCCCCAGGTGGTGGGCCGCAGCTCCCATGGATTGTCAGGGGCTCTAGTGCTGAACTGGGGATGGTCCAGGGCCTCACTTAGGCCAGTTCTCTTGTAGGGATCCCCAGAGGCAGTCCAGTGCCTGGGTCTGGGTTCCCCCATGGTTGGTGGATTGGCAGGTAGCAGTCTCAGGCCTGACTTGGCTGGGCCTCTGTGGAGGTCCCTGAAGGTGGTCATGGGTCTTGGTCTCTGCTCCTGCCGGTTGGCAGGGGCTCTGGCATGGAACTCTCATTTTTGTAATTTTTCTTATCACAAGGAGAATTCATTTTGTACTGTGCAATCAAGCTCATACAAACATTACATTGAGGAGCATTTTTCTTAGTTTTGGCACTGCTGTCTTAATGACAGAAGGTCAGGCCCAAGAATACCAATGTATCAAGAATCAGAAAGGCAGAAGAAAAATGTGTGGTGCAAGGAAAAAGCTAGGGGAAACAGGGTTCCTGTTTTCTAAGTACAGAAAAAAGAGCACATTATTGGACTAGGTAACTGGAGGTAATAAGAAGATTCAAAGGGACCAAGAATCATTGAAGTGCTTTATCATTTTTATAAGTATGCTAAAATACACTTTTTATGATGAATACTTGACCCTGGAAATCCTAAATAGAATTGCATTTAATAACAGCAAATGACATATTGTTAGTGGGGCTTTGGAAGACAGTAATTTCAAAGTAATTACAGAGTTATATAGAACAAGATGTCAGTGTAACCCTTTATTCCAGCTCCTAATATCTCTTCATGTTTCAAGAAGACAAGTACTGGCTGTCTGAGACAGGAATATAGCCTTCATATCTTGCAAGTTCTGGTTTGTGATTTTGTGAGCTGTTACACAGAGATTCATGTTTGCAAACCCCTTTATAATCAATTATTAATCTCTTCCAGGATCACTCCTTGGAATGTTAATTCTTTTTCCTCTGTCTGGTTTCCATCAAAAAATCAGTATAACAGCAATATTAATTTTGCAAAATAAAAATCACCCATCATTTCCAAACCTAACTTTTCATATTTCCATATATATTTTAGCCTTAGCCTTTATTAATACATATTTACTATAGCAACAGAATTTATTAAAGATTTAATATTTTTACATTAGCATTGTATCATACAAATGACCTTCTTTTTCTTGTGTAATATTGGAATACAATTACAATAATTATATTTTATAATTACAATAATTATAGTAATATTTTGTTGGATTTCTGCAAGTTGATGTTCCAGAACAATATCTCTCCATTACTGAACATAGTTTCCTGTTTCCCATTACAATGAAGGCTGAAATGAAAACTTGTGGAATGAGTTACTAGTTTCTAGATCCTAGCACTGAATTTGGCAGGTAATAAGCACAAATAAATATTTGAGAAATTGGTTAAAAATTATACTTTTGTTCCCTTCTGATATACTATTTCTTTAAGATGAGCTTCCAAATATAAGAGATTACTGGGTCAAAAGGAATAAATATGCTGAGGTTCTCACTATGTACTTGCATATTGTCTTTTTGAAAGAATTACATCCATTTACTTAAGTTGTACTTATTATTATTTCAAAATTTGGCTTGGCCATCAAAATAGTGTCCATGTGGTTTTTAAATTTGCATAGTGGAATATTCACAGCATCATACGGTTAGTGATTTTACTTCTCCTTTTCCCTAGATGGGCATCTGAAAAGTATATCAATTCCTCCTGAGTTTCAGGCCCCCATATAGGACTTGGTATATTGCAGATGCTCAAAGAATATTGTCAATGAACTGTAGAACATATTGACCATTCATCCTGTTTAATGAAATGTTTTGGAATATTTGAAAGAGAAAACATGAGTAATGGTTGAAGCGTAAGTCCCAGAGGCAAGATTCTAACTCTGACTCTGTTTTCTATGTCTGTGGGAACAGGTGGGGTAATGACTGCAAAATGGAGACATTAATATCTCCGGTGTCATACAGTTGTGGTGAGGATCCATGAGCTGACATAAGTAAGTCTTTGGCTCAATAGAAACACTCAACAAATAGCACCTATTTTTATCTGGTCCATTTATCTGTACAGTCTTCCTAGTTCTTTATAAAATTGAATGGCCTCTTAATGTGCTGCAAATATTAATCTTTTGATTGTTTTATCAAATGCAGCTGCTTTCATGTCTTGTACTTCTAAATTTAGAATTTATTTTCTTATTACCAGATGAATGAGTTTTAAAGACATTATATATTGAAAATGACCAATCTTTCATTTTCTGAGTTTTTTCAGACTCTTGCTAAAAATGTCCTTTATCCCTAGTTACCTCATTATCATTTTACTTTATTTTGAGTATGTTTTTAAAGCTAAAATTTGAGATTTATTTAACCCTGTAATGTAGTCAGAGTTTATTTTGGTGGATAGCAAAATGTACAAACCTAAATTCCCTCGCCCTACCATCATTAGTAATTAATATTTCCTTACCTTCATTTTTCCATATTTTTAAATCATTGTATTATATTTATACACAATGGTTGGATTCATTGGCTTTCTTACCTTCTTGATTTGAATATGTTAGTTAGGTACTTCTGCAATGTTCCATATATGGATCTATTTCTGGGGAGAGATTTTTTTTTTTAGTTTTGGTGCCAGTAACCACTGCTTAACTGTATTGGGTTTCATAACACATTATAATATTTGGTAGACTGCCTCCGCTCTTTCCAGCTCTTTCCACCATATTGACATTCAAATTATCTTTTGAATATTTTGCCTCATCATCTTAAGATAAACTTGGCTATCAGATTGAAATTGTTTTAAATGTATGAATTAACATGGTTTTCTTCTTTTAAAAAACATGAGTCTTTGTTTTGGGAGGTGACCAGCCTTTCAAGAAGGTTTTGTCACATTTAGACACATACATCATTTATCAGCAAGTTTTCTTCTAAGTGTTATGTGGTTTTTCATTTTTGTGAGTGGTAGTCCATTTGGTCACTATACTATAGTTGAATGTCATTCATGTATCATAATTCTATTGATCTCTGAGCATTTCTTTTGTGTCTGGTCATTTCAATAGGTGCTTATTTATAATGTCATCATATTATAGACTTTTCATGTATAGGGGTGACTGAAGCTGCAGAAGCCTGGCACCCTGTTCTCCACATCAATCACTTCTGTGAGTGGGATGAAGGTGCTGCTCGTGGAGAGCAAACTTCTTACTCCACTGGCAATGGCTGCATCCCACTCTCAGAACTGATTGATTTGATTTGGTGAACAAGTTGCTTTCAAAATTTTTGAGTCAACATTTAATTAAAATTTGGAGTATTAACGTGGTCATCCAAAATGTGCTTTCCTTTTTTAGCCAGTGGTTGATATTCTACAGCTCAGCCAGCTCTTGCCAGGTAGCCATATCCCTTTAGATAGAGCATCTACCTGACATGCTTCTGCAGGCTCAGTCATCCACTACTGAAAGGTTAGGGTTAGTGTCCAGAAGTTCACAATGGTATTTTTCTTTAAAGTAGAGATGTATATCTTTGCAAATATGTCCTTATAAAGAATGAGAAAATAAAAAGATAGACTTGGAGAGAGGATGACCATATATTTTTGCTGAGCAAAGTTGACACCAGTGCATCTAGTATAGCTGATCTGATGGGTTTAGAAATGATGCAGCATATGAGCAATCTACTTGATCCTTGCAGAATTCTGTTGCTATGCATAATGAAGTTTTCTTTCTACTAGAGAATTTTATAAAGCATTTGTGTTATCAAGATTTGTAAAGGTAGTTGATTAAATGAGCATAAAGATGCTTTGTACTTTAGAGTTTCAGGTTGGCGATGTAACATTATTTTTCCTTTACAAATATTAAAAGTAAAGTTATTTTTACAGCTATACAAGAACAGCTATAAAAACTTGACATTCCTGAATAACATCTCTTTCATCAAATGGAGCTTAATTGTGGAAGTAATGGCCTTTCCTTTTTTAATTCTTATTGACACTGTTATCGCTATAGATTCCCTCTTATTTTTCCAATTTTATTACCTGATGAACAAAGCTCAGAGCCACTCAAATAGCATTGCCTTATAGATAGCCCAGTGGCTTTCCCTAGCCTGAGTTGTTAGTTCCAAATGCTGTTTACAGCCTTCCCAATACAGCTCCCAGGAATTCAAATTACTCTTTCCAACCAATCAATTAAGTTATTGACAAGTAGTATAATGGAAACTCTTACATATAAGTAGCACATACTTTCTAAATGTTTTCAACGTCCTCCAGCAAGATTCAGAAAAAATGCAAGGAAGAGAAATGTAGGGAAGGAAGGAGGGAGGAAAGTCTAAACATCTCCTATTGGCTTGTAGATGGCCAGCTTCTCCATGTTGTCTTCACGTCTACTTCTAAGCGTCTGTGTTGGGATTTCTTCTTCTTATAAGGATACCGAGTTATATTGGATTGGGCCTAAGCCTAGCAACCTCATTTTACCTTAAGCTCCACTTTGAAGGCCCTGTCTGCAAATGAATTAACATTCTGAGGTACTAAGGCACTTCAGAAACCTTCCAAGAATAGAAGAAGAAAATCACTCTCTCAAATCCAGAGGGCACCACCCTAAATATTTTGACATTTTTCTTTATTTCATTTTTCCTAATGTGTAGTTTGGTTTTTTAATGTAACTAAAACCATATTGTATATGTGATCTTGATTCCTGCTTCTTTCAATTAACATCATAAAGTGAGCAGTTTGTAAACATTACATGCTTAAAAATTATGTTATTTCCTCCAAGTTTAGAGACCACAGTGGAATTTACTTTATAAGACAAAGTTGTATCATATAATCCTATGTCTGCCATAAGTTCCATCAATTGGCTTATGTAATAAAGGGATTATTTATTTATTGAATGTCTGAAAGAATCTAAGGATGGGATTTCAATTTTCTCTAAGATAGAAAACTGTAACTCTTCATCATTTTCTTCAGTCATGTGTATGCTTAGGCTTTTTATTTCATTCATGAATGTTCACATTTAAGGTCTTTTAAAAAGCAAGATTCATTGCTGTTTTCAGATTTACTGTCATTTATTAGCATGGTTTTCACCTTTTGTATTTCTAAGCTTTAAATATTTCAGTTGTTATTTTCTCTACTTATTATCTATTTCTCTTATTATATTTATCAACAGCCTTTTTTCATTAGGATTTTCAAGGATGTAGTCATGATATTTACTTGTCATATCCACTGCTTTTGTATATTTGTTGAAATTTGTTTCTTCTTTCATCTTTATTTTTCTTGAAATGTTTATTCTTTTATCCTTTTAAAACTCTAACTGAATTTACAAATTGTTGATTTTCTCTAAGAAATATATCTTAAGTACTACACTGTCAACCACCCATGAATTTCATAGTGATATTCAGTGTTTCTATTTATTTATTTATTGACAGTCTTGCTAGTCGCATAGGCTAACTTTAAACTCCTGGGTTTCTACAGCTTCCCAAATAGTTGGGACTATAGGTACAAAACCACCATGCCTGCTTTTGAAGTGTCTTATTGTTATTAAAATTCTGTCTTGATATCCCTAATTAACTCCTTTTCAAGAACTTCATCAAGAGAGTGGGGTTGTCCTTTTATTCCCTTGGGAATTCTGGGGCTAATCTTGGGGAAAGTAATCTACCAGTAGGCTAGCATATCAGAATGAATTGCAGGGTGACCATATACCTCATGAAAGTCAAGCTGTGCACACCATTCTCTCACAACAGAAACTTCTTGGATGGGACTTGGTGAATAGCATCTCTCAACTTTGCTGTGCGCAATCTGCAAGGAGCCATTGGGACACACAACAGATAGGCTCAGACTTTTTGCCTCATGTATCTCAGTCCCAAAATTTTATCCGGAAAAAATAACTCTACAGAAGAGGAGGGAGGGAAGCATTAACTCTTACACATGGATGCATGATAGTAAAGACAACAATCATGCTTTGGTTTTTAGCATCCACAATTAGGAATGATGTTAACTTTCACCAACCTAGATATTATGTATCTCAAAAAGATGAACTTGTCCACGTTTTTTAATAATGATGCTTATGCAAAAAGCAGAGCAAACATTTGGATTGAACAAAGAAAAACATTTTCAGTCAGACAGTAATTTTTAATATCAGTGTTTATTTATATGGACAAAATTTGGAATACAAAATTGAAATACAAAAGTAATGATGAATTTTTTTTTTTTGTAAAAGCATTCTCGAATATTACAGCTACATGAATTTCTTTCTAATGCAACCAAAGAAAAGAACCATAACTCCTGAAAATTAACATTTGTTGCTTTTAAAAGTCAGAGCATTATTCTTTTGACTGAAATATGCTTTTTAAAGAGGCATTCCAAGCATAAGTGCTCTCCTCTGACTTGCCATGGAACACCCAATTGTATTCTTCTTTGTCACCAGTTGCCTGAGCCTCTTCCTGTCACTTTGCATCTTTTTACCCTTATGAACTTTCCAAGATCCAGTATGTGAAACCTACCTGACCAGTTAACCATAATCACTGAGTGCAGTGGCAATTTCATCTCTCTTACCAGCAGCGACAATTCATGAGAAGACTGGGTTTCATACAGTGAAGTAGGAATTGGCAGCGGGTGGTTTTCAGTCATTTCGACAGCACCTCATTGAGCTGGCGCTGATTTCTAAAGCTCAGCAGGAAAATTGCTCAGTTGTCAATCTATATGTGAGGACGTGCAGTTTTGAAAAATTTTCCTCAAATCCTGCCTAATTTATGATAAAGTCATTGGCTGCCTTCAACCACAGCTAAGGCATTAAATCAATGTAATCAGAGTATTTGGTTTCACATAGATGTTGTTTGGATTCAGTTGTGTTTATTTCAGGAATCCAGGTTATATGTATTGTAACATATGCTGTGTAGATCTAGGAAAATATAAAGCAAATTTTCTAGATAGGATCTGAACAGATTCTTATTTCTTATCTCAAGATGAGTATCCTTGTAAATGTCAGGCCCTGAAAAGAAAGAAAATCCTTAGTATAAAATTTAAAAAATGTTTAATTCCATCCTGTCATGTTGACATTGGTGATGGTGATAACAGAGAATGAATGTTCTTTAGACAGGGTGAAGAGTAAATGTAAACATTTGATTCTACGCTGATTTATACCCCTGGGCTAGGGAACATTACAAATAAAAAATAATAGACATGATGTCTTGACACCAGTAAAATCCCAGAACATGTCATTTAGAATAGATTGGGTGCTCTGTAAATGCTGGTTTCAAATGAGCTCAGAAAATAATCATTAGAAGAATAATTACTTTTTCAATTTACAAATTTGATGCAGTCAGTTGCCTCATGTAAACCCTGAGTTCTGTCTCTTCCATGGTTTTCATCAATTTCATACTCAGTATCTGCTACCAAAATGGAAAAATTTGGCCAAATATAATCTAGAAACTTGACATTGCTTTTAATAATGAGAAGCATAACTAAATCTGTGTAAATAATGCATTCAAAAGTTGCTTGAAGGTTTGAACTTTTTTCTTCCATTTCCCTGGCCCTATATCCAGTCCCCTGTCCTTCTCACAGGGGCTAGAGATACCTAGAATTGGGAGGAAGACCTGAGGGTAGACCTCTCCCATGGCTCTAACACCTGAATCTGAGAGGCTGTTTCTGACAGTAGAAGTATGTGAGAGCCAGAGAGGAAGCTTAGATGTGGAGTTGGTAATCCAAAGATGTGAGTTAGCCATGGGAAAATCCAAAGGCTGATACTGGGGAAGAGAGGTTCAAGTATGCCATTACTAAGACAAAGAGAGTGCCTAGAGGGTCTGCTTTCTCTTCTGTGGCTTGTCCACACCAGGAGATCTTTAAGGAGGAGCCGCAGAAAGCACACTGAGAATTGTTTTGAAAATGTGAATTTTTTGACACTCTTTCTCACAGTTTGTGTTACTTGTAACTAACAAAAGATAGCAGAGATGATGATTTCCTGGGCTAGGTCACTATAGGGTAGCGGATTCAGCTTCTACCTTGTTCACTGCATCACTAGTGCTGGGAACCCTGAGCCATCACATAGGCAGTTTGATGTCCTAGGAGCTGCCATGCTGTGAGGGACCCCAAGCCAATGGAGAAGACACATGTACAAGCTCTTGTTAGGCGCTGCTGGTGGCATCAACCACCAGATATGCGAGAGAATGTTCCTTAAAGTATTTCCTGTGTCCAGCATTTGAGTCACCACCTGCCTTTGAATCTTTCCAGCTAAGCTTCCAGATCCCATAGAACATAGGTAGGTCCTCTCCCCTGGGCCCTAATAATAAAATGTTGTTTTATGTTAGTACTTATTGGAGCCTTATTGTAGTGCATAAGTAGATACTCAAAAATACAAAATAAAAATAGCAAAATTTTTTCTATATAATTCTCAAACAAGGGTAAAGGCAAAGTACATTCATTAGATAGATTAATATATACAAAATATGGGAGATAACAGCTATTCATTGGCTTCTATGTTCATTTCAAGTTTTAAACCTGTATTCCGAAATTATCAAACATGTCTCCCTCTTTACTAAGAGTGAGAAAGTTCCAGTGGATCTTTTAAGATATGGTACACAATCCCTACTAGAAATAACAGCAGTGAATTCCAAAGTCCCTCAGTGAAACATCTTCTTTAAATGCCGGAGTATTAGATTAAACTCAAAACCACGTGGAGAAGGCAAAAGGAGAATTGAGATATGTAAATGGTCATTGCATCACTTTGTATCCCCTTGAATGTATAAAATAGTTCATAATACATTTTTAAAGTGAAGAATACTTTATAAAATGGGTATGGATCATATACAACAAGAGTGTGTGTGTGTGTGTTTGGTGAATCCATTGCAAACCAAAGATAAAATTCCCCCAAAACTTGGCCCCTTATATATGTAGTCATTTCTCTTCTCACATATATTGTGATGCACCCAGGGGTCCCTCACCCAAGGCCAAACTGCAATCTTGGACTTTTCAGCCTCCAAAACTATGAGCTAAACAAATGTTTCAAAAGTTAAGTACCCACTATCAGGTATCAGGTAATCTGTTGATTACTTAATCTAACAACACAAAACAGACTAATACACATGCTGAATGGACAAAGAATGAGAAATGTGTAATAAAAGTGCCAATGATGGACTGGATATTTTGTTACATATTATATATACATTTTCTTATCAAATCTTGCAATAACTTTAGTGAGAGGAATTATTTTTATTACCACCAATATAAAGGCAAAAAAATTAATGGTTAGAGACCTTAAATAAATTTTCAAACTTCTACATATGAAACAAGAATGCAAATCCAGGTCTTTTAAATAAAATGTATGAACAGAAAAGAGACCCCTGAAAAAATCAGAGCTCTTTTTTATAGTAGATGTGGGGGCTAGGAAATTTATTCAAAATCTGATTAAGCTTAAAGTTTATAGGATACAATTTTATGGATGGAGAGTCAAGAGAATGTGTTTTGCAGTAACAAATTTATTTCTCCTCCAATATTTCTAATTGATGAATTAAAAGAATTAAAATTATGGGGACCAAAGTGGTTCTAGAGATTGATTTAAGTAATTCATAGGAGTTTAACACTCTGGAAAACTATGCTTGGCAGGGAAATTAGTTCAGGCTCCTTGGATGATGGAGACCAAAATCACCCATTTTCTTGGGTAATACATATGTTATAGTATTTCACATCTCCTCACCAAACAGCTGGTGCATCACACATGCTGTTAAGCAATGTAAACCCCACTGATTTGATTTTTTAATAAAGTTTTTAAAAACTGTTTAAAAAATTTTAAACAAATTTATGTTCAAGTGATCAAAATAGTACATCTAGAGCCACAGCAGTAGGACACTGGGACAGCCGGCCCTCTACATTCCTTAGGTGCTGATTGACATGCCCTACTAGGGACTCCAACAATCACTTCATATTGAAAGCATCACCTTTAGCCATGAAAGGCCATGAGTTCCTCCCTTCAGAGGGTTATGATGGCAGATCTATATATATGTTCATCTTGTGGTAGACTTTGAAATTCCTTAGTTGAAAAGATCCTCAAGAATACCTATTTTCATGATATATAAAGAATTATGGCAATTACTATATATTATAGGCTCAGACTGAGTGTTTCTATGTGGGAAGAATATTTGGTTCTTCCTTATCCAAAGAAGGGCAGAAAATGGAAAGAAGAAGATATCATATAAGATTCTGGTAAAGAAAGTCTGACATTATATCTGTGGGCATTCAGTGAAAGAGCCTTATCAAAGTTCTCCTTTCCACAAAAACACTTCCTGTTATATTTGACACCTTCAATGATGCCCTACAGTGTTTATAATATCCATCAACCATGATTATATATTTTCTAGTTTGTGTCCTCTAAGAGCAAAGCCCAAGATTATGGATTTGAGTCTAGTTGGTTTATTTGGGGATCACCTCAAGAAACATGATGATTGAAGAGGTTATGGGCCACGAAGTGGAGGAAAATCATTAAAAGGCACATTAAAGATCAGATTGTCTTAGTGGGTGACTACTGGGGACTCACTGACCGTATAGAATACAGGCTGTATTAGTTCATTTAAGCTGCTATAACAAAATACCACAGACTGGGTTTAATCTATAGAAATTTGTTTTCTCACAATTCACAAGTTGTTCTGGTTAATTCAGTTTCTGGTGAGGGCTCTTTTTCTGGCTTTCAGATTACAACCTACTCACTATATCCTCACAAGGCCTTTCCTGAGTACCTGCTTATGGAAAGTGAAAGCTCTGTAGTGTCTTTTCTTGTAAGGACTCAATTGGATTAGCCCTCCATCTCCTTGAAGACTTCAGCTGACCTTCTGTACTCCATTAGAGGTCCCATCTCAAAAAAACATGGAAGTTAGGACTTCAACATTTGAAGATTAGGTGGATCCATTGAGTTCAAGAACACAGGGGGAAGAAGCTGGGGTATTTTTCCACTAACTTCCATCCCTTGTTGGGCGAAATGGACTCCAGTCCTTAGTATAGGCTGAATGCACGTGGCTGTCAGAGAATATCCCCAAGCTCAGACACAGGAAGCTGAGGAAGCTTTGGCAGGTGAATCCCAGAGTGGGCTGAGGCAATTTGCCATTGTGACAGCATCAGCGGCTGGCAGTGAGTGAAGCTGCCCATCTGACTAGCCCCTGGCCCTGAGGCCCTGGATACAGCCCTAGGAAAGAGTACACAGGTCCTCCTGGTATTTTAGGGGTGACTGGCCCTGCATTGCCTGGTGTGTGGCTGTCAGCTCTCTAGCAATGTGTTCACCAACAGTAAAACCAACTAAGGAGACTCACTCTAAAGGACACGAAGCTTTATATCCAAAAAATCAAATATGCCATGTGCTTTGCATCTTTTCATGACTTCATAAGTATTTATAATTTGGAAGGATGACCAAGAAAACAACTTGCCTCACTGTCATACTTTGAATTTCCTAACTAGTAAACAGGACATTTAATCATCTAGTTTCTTCTCAAAGACTCACTTGAAGAAATGCATCAGATGTCTCTATTGCATGAGGTTGGCAATCTGGAAGCTCTTCCTTTTGCCCCAAATTTCCCCTACTTTAAAGCCATTTATGGTTATTCATTTAATCAACAATTAAGCTAGGTGACATGTATTTTAATTTACATGGTACAAATGTCAGCCTCCTTAGAAAATAAAAACAAACAAACAAAAAAAGCACAGTTTCCTCTTTATCCTAAAAGTTGCAGAAGAAGAAAAAGAATGAATATTTGTTTCATACCTTACTGCAGTCATAACCACTAACACTTTATGGCACTCTCCAAATCTCAGATACATCCTAAGAGCTTTGCGTATTTAAAACTCCTGAAACCTTATGAATACACAATGCAGTAGTCTTATTATTTCTTTAATTTAAAAATTAAGAGACTGAAGTGCACAGAAGTTAGGCAGCTTTCCCACAGACACAGAGCTAGTCACAGGGGAGTACGATGTAGCCCAAGCAGACTGGCTTCCAGGGCAGTCCAACAACTAGGGTGCCTCCCTCTCCATGTGCAGTTATGTGTCATAAGAGTGGTAAGGAAACTTGTCAAAGACATGCAGATAATACATAGTGGGATTTGGTTCATTTCAAGAACTACTTGAGTCTAAACTTTTGATACTGTACAGTCTAAACTCATAACCATATGACCCTTTGTTATAAACAAGTTTTCTTCCATCTTTTGTATTTTTTCTGAGAGATGTTCCTGAGATTTTCCTGATGAAAAACTCCATATTCAATTTTTATTCACTTCTATATTTATAACTGGGCTTACTTTATGGAGAGTTTCGTATGGCTAATTTTCAGTATATTTTGTTTCTCAGCCCAGATTTTTGGATTTGCTAACCCTAGCCACACAGAGAGGAACTGGTACATACATAACTAAAACTAGCTTACAGGAGATAAATTTAGGACAAATAAATATAAAGATGATATGGAACTTGTTATCCCAAGATAGTAAAAATGTAAATAGGCTCAGAGATGGTAAAGATAAATTTGTAAATGACAGCCCTTTCAAGATGCTATTAAGGAAAATTATATATAGAAAAAATATACTCTTATTTATGGAATTTTGTCTAGTTTGTATATTTTCTCATTTTATCATTTTTGGATCAAATTTTGGCTCTTCTTGTTCTCATACCAGTTTCTTAATGAGAGAAAAGGGCTCTTTTTGTCCTCTGGTTTTACTTTGTTTCTAGTAGCATTCTGAATGAGAGAAGAACAACATAAGTGAGGATGCCCTGCATGTTAGCAGAGTGCATGGATCCCACGGTCTTAGTGTGTTCTGAGGCTCCATCTGGCCATTCAGTTGTGCAGAGAGGCCTCAGGGCTAAGGTAGCAGCACAAAAGTGTACTTCTTGCTGCAATTTGATGATAGAACGACTAACATGAAACCACATTAGTACAAATTTACTTATCACTAGGATAAAACAGGCTCAAAGTACTTATGTGGGATTATTTGTTCAGGATTATAAGGACTCTTGGGGTACATGGAGTCTAATTCTTTTATTAGAGAGGGATGCTGAGGCCTAATGTCCCAGTTGTCTATAGATGTGTAACAAGTTGTCTTTCCATATTTAGATGCCCAAATCAATAACCATTTTATTGTAGCTCATTATTTTGTGAGGCATGAATTTGGACAGGACTCAGTCGGGTGATTTGTGGGTGGCTTGTTTGCTACATGTAGTGATGATGCTGCTCACTGGCTGTTATTTGGCTAAAGGGGGATCCTTCCAGCTCCCTCAATTTCAAGCCAGGTCACTCCCATTTAACCACAGAACAACTCTCTCAAGGAAAATGGGTCAATCTGGAGAATTCTAAGTTGCACCCCAAACATGTTTACCAATGACAAAACTACCAAGGGTATGTCACGGAGTAAGTGGTGACAGGATGTTCAGGGCATTTTCTTGTCCTTAGGTCTGTATCCTACTGGCTCTTGCATCAAATTCATTTCTTTAAAGCAGGTCAGCACCTGTTACCTATTAGCTGTGTTCTTATTATTTTATTTTGTATGTATATCTTCTCTCCTTCCTGGTGGATGAATGGCTTAACCTTTGCCAGGGATCCAAAAGAATTTACCTTTGTTGTTATATTCACATGTCAGGAGAAAGTAAGGGGCCTTGGGGCTTGGGTCTGAGTGAGCTGGAGCTGTGCCACTCAAGCCAAAGTGTATTCAGTTCCCAATGTAACTGCTGATATTTCTGCTATGCAAGGAAAAGAGCAAAGCAAGTGTTGAGAGATGGCAGCAGCATGGATTATCATTATTTCCAGATAAACCAGCTGTTCTCAAGAATGATACCTAATATGAATCTGAGGTTGGATGCCTCTTGGTCCTTCTTGGAATCTTCCTCTGAATGATAACATGTGGGAACACATCAACTTAGGAATTAATTTCCAGTGCAAACACCATAGAAAGTATGTTAATAAACAACTGCTCTATCCCTCAGTTCTAAGTGGATATGAACTTAATTTTCAATTTACTTTTCAATATCTATATTTTTATTTTCTATCTCCCGGCACCCTTGAACTTACAGAGGACCAAAAAGAAATATCTGTAAGGAGTACCTGTTTAAGGATGTGTACTCAATTGGGTTACTTGTTTAAACTGTAAAATAGATTAATTGTAATAAAGAATTACTGAGTATAATAGAAATGAAATATATATGCGTTAGGTCTGGTCAGGATCCAGGATGTTCAATTAGGGAGACCGGTCAGTAGCTGCAGGATGGAGTGGCAAGCCAGATACTGATGCCACCAGTAGACACGCTTCCTGTCAATCAGCGGGTTTTCCTGACCTATCCAGGAAGGACTCTGGCCTTCTCTTCCTGCCCTCAAGCTCTCCCCTTCCTGACCGGGCTTTCTTGAAATTCTCTGTGCACGGAAGCTCCAGCGCCATTTCCTGGACACGCTCTCATGGACGGGGAATTTGGCCCAAGGGCGTGTATTCCAATAAAGCCTTGCCGAGTGGCTTAAATTCATCTTCTCCTGGTTGTCTAATCTTTACATAATGGTGCCGAAACCCAGGAGGGCTTTGGACCTCCCCACACCGGGGTTGAAGCAGGCCCTTCGAAATGAGAGAACTCCTGAGCCACTCCCTGTCTTCTTCACTCAGACCGACAAGAATGAGGTAGGCCCCCTGCTTCCTCTGGCTTCTCAGCTTGCCCCACCCCCACCATTCACTCCAGAGGCCTATCCTGTAAGTCGCACGTGTGCGTGGGTGCTCTGTCCACTCGAGGCCATGTAGATTGGGAAGACGTTCCCAGCCTCCATGCTAGCCATGCGCCGTCTGCCGTCCGGGCCCTGGAAGGTTCGAAGGATGCTTCAATCTTCCGCTTGGCCCCCCGTTCTCCCGTGGGCGCGAGCATTCTTTGGGACGCTGGATTTATGTTCCCGCCCACTCCCCGGGACCGCTGAGAAATCACAAGGAACATTTTGATTTTCAAATCCTCACTGATTTGGCTAATTTTTGTCATCGGATGGGGAAACGGACAGAAATTCCTTTCACCAAGGCTTTGTTGGAAGCACACTCTCGCCCCTCCCTTCTTTTCCCTCTGTTCTGTCCTTTCAAGTCCTTCTCGCTGCGCTCTCACCCCTCCCTTTCCCATCTATTCTGTCTTCTCAAGTTCTTCTTGCTAACAAAAATCCCTTTCCCATTGACTCCTCTATCTCATTCCTCATGTGGCCGCGCTGCTGGGGCCCTGCTGTTTAAGATGGCTGGCTCCAGGGCCAGGCTCGCTTTTCCCGCCGCTGCAGAGCCCACCTGCCCCACCTCACTACATTCCGCATTGCCTCCGTGCTGCTCAGAAGGGCAGCTCCGCGTCTGAGTTGCCTGCCATGCAGTGGCACCCTCCCTTCACCCTCAGCTCCTCCGGAGCTGCAGCGCTGCCTTCTCAGGAGGCGGAGCTGGCCTCGGTCCCAGCGCGGTCCCAGAGACAGCGTTGGGCAGGGCCCG
>PVHX01026984.1:0-20003 GCA_004024805.1 Geosciurus inauris | reverse complement strand
ATTCTAGGAAATACGCTCCCGGACCAGTTTCCCGACCAGTCACCAGGCTCGAACAGGTCGGGAAAATGGCGCTGTGCCTCGTGTTACACAGGGTTATATAGCCTCTCCCCATCCGGAAAAGGCAGGCTTGAGGCCAGGAAGAGGTGTTGACTTAGAGTCCAGTGTCTTCTGAGATTGGTTTGGTGCAGCTGGTGATGTCGGATCCCTTCCGGTATGAGCCGAGAGCCGTACTGTAAGTTCGCTTCTTCTTCCGTACAGATCATTGGGGGCCGCCATTTTGGTGTGCTTGACGCATGTGTGCTGCGCTTGTCGCATGTGTGCTACGTTCGTCGCGCGCGACAGTGAGTGGGCTGGCTCCTGGTGTTGTGTTGGTGCAGCGCCGCGGTGCGCAGGGTCTGGTTTTCTGTGTCTGCCTCCGACCTAACAGTGACATTGCACATGGGAGAGTGGGGAAGAAAAGGGGATTGAGAACAATTCCTATCAACTAAAATGGGACTGGAGTAGGGTGAGCCCCTAACCCAGGAGGATAGGGATGCTTACTCAGGGTAAATTAGGTACAAACATATCTGCACAGCGTGCCATGTATAGTTGAAGACAGAGAAGACAGTGAGTGGTGCATCTACAAACCTCAGAATGCCCAAAGACGGCCAGCAAGCCACCAGAAGCCAGGGGACAGGCATGAGAGAGACTCTCACAGCTCTCAGAACAAAGCACTCTGGCTAATACCTTCATCTTTCACTTTTAGCTTCCACAACTGTGGGGCAATACATTTCTGCTGTTTCAGCCACCCAGTTTATGGTATTTTGTAACAGCAGTCTTAGTAAACTAATGTACTCTCACTTTCAAATAATGTCTCCCTATGAGTTCTACGCTGAAAGACGATGGGCAAGCATGAAGATGCTCTTTTTTTTAATCTTCTTCACCCCTAAAAGCCTGCCCCTACCAAAGACCTGCAGAAAGCACATAGAGAAGCCAAAAACACAGTAGAGAATTACTCATTTATTCTTCTATCCATTCATCTAGACACATCTATTCGACCAATGCTTCTTTGAGACCTATACTGCTTCAAGTGCTGGCTAAAACTTGAAGTATTATCCACATAGATTGAAAGGAAGCACTTGTTTGTGGGTGGTCAGGAAAATTATAGCCAAACTCTTGGACTCAGATGAACAATGAGAAAATTTGGCTGACCTTCAAAAAAACATTCCTAATAGTAGAGGCTATTATTGTTCAAAGAGCTTCCCAGAGAATGGCAATAATCCCCTAGCTTGAGTCAGAGGAAAATTTGCTGGACAGGACATTCAATAACACACTTTGGGGAACAATTTTTAATTATAAAGGCGAGTAAGCAGGATTACTTCATTGTTTCCATCTTCATTTTCTATAAAAGCTCCTTGTGGAACTTCACAACACGGGTGGCCAAATTATAGCCACTGAATGACACAGTGGAAGATGAATCAAAATGTCATGATTATTCTTTCTACTTCTATTTCCAATTTTTATTTGCAAGCCTCATTCTCTGAACTGCTTAGTTCTTAGCATTTTCAGTTAATAGTATTTTTTCAAAGTTTTCCACAATTGTCTTTATGTTTAAGTTGCAAGAACTTTTAATTAAGATACAGAAGCTTTAGAGAGCTATGCTGACACATCTTTTGGTACAGCTATAGAAAGGAGTCTTTCAGGTGCAAACAAACTGCCAAGACAATTTGCCCAGAGCCCATGTCTTTTATGTTGTTTTAGTAAGTATCCTTTCAAACTGTTAATAGGAAATTAGCAAGAAGATAATACCCACATATTGTTTTTGAAATGCCTATATTTTGTGTTTAATTACTGAGTTTCAGCTTCCTGACAACTTTTAGGTTGTTTCTTAGTCTATTTCTGCATTTCCAGGTGTCTCAGTGGATTGGGACAGGAATGGGGAAGGAGACAACCATAGGGTTACTAATTTAGTTAGCCCAATGCAAAGAATAAAAAAGACTTTGAAAAGATGTTCTAGCCAAAGTGGCTTATCATCAAATATCCACTGATGCTGATCAAGCAAAAAATGATTTGCTTCTGGGGAAGTGTGAACACTGGTCCCCATTATAGAATGTAAGGACTCAAACGAGGTCATCTTTATTTTTTCCACATCAGTGACAGAGGCATAGGGCTCATAAGACACATGGGTCTGGTGTGATAGCACCCAAAAGGCCACATCCTGGGGTTTTCTGATTCAATGGTTATTTCTGCCTAGAATGCAGCCAGGGCTTAGTTTAGTGTCTCAAGTTGTGTTTCACTGTATAAAAGAACAGCTGAGGCAAGAAATCATTTCTCAAGTCACCCTTTTCTCCAGGAAGACTTCACAATCCATTGACCTTTCCATCAAGTTCTGGCTTTTATTCTTCTTGAAAATCCTGAGCCTCTCAGCCAAACTTCAGGCAAAGAAAGCTTTTTTGTCCTTTATCTGCCCCTGAATTGCAGCGATTAATCAGACAATGGTGAGGGAAGCCACAGGAAAAAGTCCATGGCAAACACAGTGAACAAAGAAAGGGAAAGTTTTGAGCACACAAGGTTTGGTTTTGTTGGTTTGTGGTTCTTTTCGTCTTATGGACTGAAGACTACAGCAAGTCATTGTTAATAGGAGAATGAGGCTGGGGTGTACCTTGGTGGTGCAGTGTGTGTGAGGCCCTGGATTTCATCTCCAGCACTGCCACATAGATAAGGTGCTGCAGTTGCAGCAGAGGCGGCAGGGTTCAAAGCGCGCCAAACCTTCCATTCTCTTCCCTCTTCTCAAATATGTCCAATAGAAGGGATCATGAACTTGTCTTTGAACTTTCATCAGCTATGGGAAAAGGATGTGACCAGAGATCCTGGAAGCACCTGCCAGTGACATAGGAGTAATTCTATTGGTATCAATGGAATATCGGTAGATTCCATTCTACTGGTGCTATAACAAATTATCAAAATGTTATTAGCATCAAAAACACATATTTGTGGTCTCACAGTTCTGTGAGTAAGATATCCAGGTTGACATGGCTGGTTTCTTTTGCTTCAAAAATCCAAAACAAAATGTCAGCAAATTGGACTTTTACTGGGAGGCTCCAGACAAAAACTGCTTGCTTCTAGGCTCATTCAGATCAATAGCAGAACTCAGTTCCATGTGATTGTAGGACTGAGGTTCCTATTGCTTCACTGGAGATTTGATGCATTGAGTCTCTCTGGCCTTCATTTCTACTTGCTTTTTTTCTTCTACTACATCTACTTGACCAGATATGTCCCCTTCCTCTCCTGATTTTAAAGGTTCGTGTGTTTACATAGGGTCCACCTGACTAACCTAGGATAATTTCCTAGTTTCAGATCTGTCAGTTAGTTAATTACATCTGCACTGTGCCTTTGCAGTAATTTCTAGATTAGTATTTGAATAACCAGATTCTTTCAAGGATAACTGTACATTCTGCTACCATAAGGAGTGTGATGGGGGCATAGCCCCAGGTCAACTGTGTGTATCAATAAGTTAAACCAACACTAACAGAGGCCCCCGAGATGGAGAATAAAGAGCAGGGGCTAAATACACCACATCCTAATGAGTTGTGAGACACAGGCTTAACAATTACAGAATGGCTTTAGTTGGCAGGAGTCTATCACCCATTTCTGCTCTGTGAGAGAAGTCTCTGATTATGAGGACTGTGTTCAGAGGGTTGTCAGTATACTGCACATTCAGAGCTCACCAACAGGGAGAGAACGGAAGAGGCATGTTTCCTTCTACCTCTAGCTAAGACAATGTGATTTCAGGACAGCCACTCAGAAAGCTTGACACTGATTCCCTAGAATTTGAGGAAAGCAAAAGCAAGTCTGACGTGTGTCTCAAAAATCCAAAACAAGAGACTTCTCTGGTCTAGTGGAGAAGGAAGTTTCGTAACTACACAAAGGAATAGTATGCACTTCCAGTGTTAGGGGCAGTGGCAAGGAAAGACATCTTAATTTCCCCAAGGGTCAGGAGTGGATCTGTGGAAGAGAGCCAGGGACTTTGATCAAGATCATCTTTTAAAAGGTATGATATGGCCCAGCAGAGTAAGTAGGTGACTGAAGGCAAAAAGTAATGTAAACCAGCCTGAGGAGAGAAATAAAGAGGAAAAGCCTCTGTCGGGGGGACTGGCTCAGTGGATCTCCAAAACGTCTACCAAGCAGCAACAAAGAGTTACATTTGGGGAGCTGGGATTGTAGCTCAGCGGTAGAGCGCTTGCCTCGCATGCGTGAGGCCCTGGGTTCGATCCTCAGCACCACATACAAAGCAATAAAATAAAGACATTGTGTCCATCTACAACTAAAAAAAAAAAATATTTAAAAAAAAAAGAGTTACATTTGGAAACTACCAATGCCAGATCACAACTATACCAGCATTAGGGAAGTAAAAAAAATTTCTTTATGTATCTTAGGATTGTGGTTGATGCCCCAATCACAAAAGGCAGATTAATAATAGAAGAACATACAAAGGTACTTAGTATGCATTTTATGTGACACAGGGGCCCTCACAAGGAAATGAAGACCTGAAGCAGCAGCTAAATCTGAGTCTGAGTGTTTTATGCTAAGTTTGATGAACAATAGATAATCATGAAAAAATATAATGGGTGGAGCAATGATCTAATAATAAACTCAGGGAAAAACTATCAAGGTCTGTTTGTTCAGAGTCTCCTTGCATCTCTGTATCTTTGGCTCCTTTCCTCTGGGCATAGGGAGGCCACTACTCAGGAAAGGGTCTTGTGACCTGCTTCAGGTGAAGAGCAGAAATACTTCTTAGGTTTCATGATCTTCCTGTTAACCTTCCTGTTCTTTGTTTTCTCAAATTCCTTCAGCTTCAAATAGTCAGTATGTCAAAGGGCCATATTTGTGGATAGTATATTCTGAATCCCATTGCAACCAACTTAAACTATTCTATTCCTTACCTACCCAACATTGTCCACCTCTGTTGACCTTGAAGATGAGATGAAACAAAATGAGGCAAGAAGTGACCTGTGCCACCTGCAGCTTTAAAGGAGTATTTGTAATTATGTGATTATTACATTGGAGTAGCCTGAGCTACAAAAACTACAGAAGTTCCCTAAGTTTTTACCTAGGGGAAATAGAAGAGCCACTCAATAGAAGAACCTTAAAAAAGAATAGTGATAAAGAATAAAATTGCTTTTGAGTCTTCTTAAATCTAATAATACATGTTTTATGTGTCGTTGATTGTTAATATTACTTATATACTGAAATCATTATTTTAATTGTAATGAGATCATCTCCCAGCTTTCTCTTTACCTATTTAAATAATATCAATTCCTTTAACTGAATATTTTAGTCATCTTTTAGCACCCCTTGAAAATCATCTCTTTATGGCATTGGGCAGAAGCCAAGATTATTCCATCCATATCTCTTGGCTCCAGTTTTTAAATATTCAATCTAAAAGAAGGTGAACAAAATGACTTTACAGTTATTTCCAGAACAACAATTATGAAATGAGTTGTAGCTTTCTCTAAGGTCTCTCTGCCTTATGTTATGATTTAGATATGAAGTGTCCCCCAAAATTCATGTGAGACAATGCAAGAAAGTTTAGAGGTGAAATGAGAGCCTTATCCTAATTAGTAAACTAATCCACTGATATGGATTAACTGGGTGGTCACTGTAGGGAAGTAGGGTGTGACCAAATGATGTGGGTCACTGAGGGCATGCCTTTGCAGTTTATATTTTGTACCTGGAAGCAGAGCTCTCTCTGCTTCCCTGCTGCCACGTTCTGAGCTGCTTTCCTCCTCCACATCCTTCCACCATAGTTTGCCTCGCCTTGAGCCCAGCACAATGGATTCAGTCACCTATGGACTGAGACCTCTTAAACTGTGAGCCCCAAATAAACTTTTTGTCCTCTCTAATTGTTTTTCTTAGGTCTTTTGGCCACAACTATGAAAAAGCTTACTGAAACATATTAGTTAACAAGTTTGGTTAGATTGCTGTATTAGTCAGGGTTCTCTAGAGGAAGAGAATCAACAGGAAGTATAATTATAAAAGGGGGATTTATTAGATTGGCTGGATAGTCCACAATGGCCATCTGCAGGCTGGGGAGCTGGAAGAACTAGTGTCTGTGCAGTTCAAGAGGCTGAAGCCTCAGAACAAGAGGGATCAACATTCTACCCTAGCCCAAGACCAAAGGCTTCTGGAAACTCCCTGGAAAATCAATGGCAGAGTCCACTTTGGAAGAGTAAAGAAGTAAGAGTCCAACATCCTCAAGAAAAATCAAGCTTGCATCTACTGCTGCTTCCTTGTTCTTCCAACTTTTATTCCATCCAAGCCATCATCCTATTGGACAGTGCTGCCCATGCTTAGGGAAGTTCTCCATTTCGGTTGGCTATCCCACATGCCAATTATTTTAGACACACCCTCACTGATACTCCCGGAAGCCTCTTAATCATCAGCATCTCTTAATCCAATCAAGTTGATGATTCAAATTGACCATTATAATTGCAATCTGATAAACCTACTAACAGCTCTTGTACCTTCACAGGGCACCTGGCTCCATACAGAGACAGCTCAGAATAGTCTTCACTGTTCAGGTCAGTCATCAATAGTCATCTCCATCTGAGACCCTTCTTCACTTCCTCTTCTGCTATGCTCTCACTCCACTTTTCTTATTCTGTCAAAAAACGGCAGCTATACCTATTCAACCCTACTCATTCCCAACTCACTCTCATACTTAAAGTGAGAAAAATATCCTCTTAAAAAGGAAATCAATGTCATTTTGACAGAAACCCTCTAACATTGTTGGATATCCCAGAAGAATAGCCTATGAATCAGAGAACACTGACATCACCAAAGTAAAGCTCAAATTATACACTACAGCAATTTTAGGTAGTTAAAACCTGACATTCAAATAGAATGTTTTATGTCATATCACTGCATCTAGCTTAAAGTGCTTTTTAATAGAATATGTAATTTAGAAATATAAAAGTACATTTTAATTGCCCACAAATGAGATTTTTAAAGTACTAAGTGATATCAGGGATATAAAATGTAAGTGATTAGATGAATTATGTTGTTAAAACTAATATTTAATTTAAATGCCAATATTATATAAGTAATAGCAATATAGCATTAAGACAAAATTACACAAACTGTATAAAGCCCATTTTATTGCTTTAAAGTTCTCCATGCAGAGGCACATTGCCACCACTTATTTAGTAGTATCATTGCAGATGGTTGTTTGTGACAGAGATTTGGGATCTACAGCCACCTTTGTCCCTTTTCATATAGTTCTTCACCCATTGTTGATGAGACTCTGCCATTTGCAGCTTTCTTGACTTTACTGGAACTTGCTTTTTTCTGATTGTTCATTGTCTTACCAGCAACCCATGTCTATCTCCCTGTTTTTCATCTGACCAGATCAAGAGCTGGGACAAAAGTTTATGAAGATTTTCATAACATTTGTCTCTTTCTTTGGCCTCATGTCAGCTCATCAATCCTCTGCACTGTAACCCATTTGTCTCACACATCAAGTTCTAAACAAGCAAACTGTTGAGATTACAAGTTTAAGGAACTCTGGTCCATCCTGGTCATCGATGTTAATAATAATAAAAGAGGAGGAGAAGGAGGAGAAAAAGAAGAAGATGGAGAAGGAGAAAGAGAAGGAAGAATTTGGTCAAAACTCAGAGCTTCAGTACCTAAAAGTTGGATAGAAGATCACATACCAGAAAAACTAGAGGTGCTAGAGGGTAACTGGTTGACTGTTGTACCCAGAATTCAGGGAGATCGAGCGTAGTAGAAAGGAAGAAACCATCACTAGAATATTATAGTGAGAAGTCAAACAAAATAAGGGCTAAAAATGCCTTTATGATTTAGAGATAGGGAAGTCTTTGGTGATCTGACCAAGAACATTTAAAGAGTAAACAGCATGAACAGCAAAATCAAAGCATGAGTTGTTAGAGCTTGAAAGCTGAGGAAGTTCAATGTATAGACAATATTTTTTAATTAGTGTGACCAAATGTCCAGTTTTGTCTAGGACAGTGCCAATTTGGCCTGTTGTCCTGAAGAAATTATTAATAGCTTTCTCTTTCAGTCTCAGATGTGTCCTGGTTTGAATGACAAATTATGCATTATTTCATATCATGTGTAAGAGAAGGGTAGCAGCTGAAGGAGGAATTTGCATGGAGGAGCAGTCCTTAGCTTTCTGGGCAAGAGGGTGGGAGCATGGAGCTGTGAATACATGTACATTTGAAGGTAGACACACAAGAGTGCTGTTTTCAGTTCTACCATTTTTGGCTGTGGAACTTAGAGTAAATTTATTTACTTTTTCTGATGCTAATAGGACATAAATTTCAAGATAGTGTGAGGGTTTTGTGTAAAATTCTAACATATTGTACTCAGCAAACATAACTTCCTTTCTCTTTGTTCCCTATAATTTGTTCTTTGGCCCACATTGAAATGGTTCAGCTTCATTTCCTTCCCACTCTTTTCCTTTCCTTCTCCTTTTCTCCTCACTCTAAAGTAACTCAAACACTGAAAGTGGAAGTTTTTATTTGTTTCTAATGAAGTATTCTGTCCATGGAACATGTTTCACTCTTCAAAATACTTTATTGACCTTGGCTTCTATCCTATTATTCTAGCTGGGCAACTTTATTGATGACCAACCCATTCATGTCAGTACATTTCAACTGGTACTTACAGAGTGTTGCTTGCATCCCATACTAGAAATGCTTAAAACATGCTGTAATAGGTACTTAGAGGCTGATTTTGCTAAAAGCAATGACTCTTCACTTGGGCCTACAGACATCCAATGGTTAACTAAATTTAGGGTAAAATTTGTCATTTCTGTCTTTGTTTTGTATCTGTCTCCTTTTTACCTTCAACTTTGAGTCAGACTCCTGCTCAACTCTGCACATAGACACGGTCTAAACTGGTAATATTCCTCCTTTAAAGCTCAATGCATCAATATAAGAGCAACTGAGGTTGCTCAAAATTTCAAGATTTGCAGGGAAATTAAATCAACAGATTTTCAGCTGCTACTTTTTACAACATCCTCTTCTGGATACCCAGAGTGGGAAGTTTCCAGTTGCCCTAAACCTGAAGGCCTAACTCCATCTTGCCTTTCTGGCTTGTCATTTTCTCTGAGTCATTATCTCCTACAGTCACCTTGGATTCTAGGAACAACAGGTCTAATCAATAAACATCCTGTAACAAGAGGGTGGCAGGCATCAGCAACTTTCTTATAAGTGAAACCACTGTTTGATCAAGACTACATAATTGTGCTTACTTCTTATCTCCACTTTTGATCCTTCCGCTATTTAAGCCTGAAGCTCATGTCAGTACACCTGAAAACAAGACTGAGCACACTAGTCCTCTTGTCTTACCAATGTGGCTATACTGAATACATTTCTTTCCTGCTTCTCACCATTACATTTTCCATTTAATTTGGGGGGTAAGTGACTGGACCTGGTTTGTGGGGATGCCCTTAAGTCAGGTCCTTCTGGCCTAGGACTTTGTCAACAATTTCATAGTAGTCCCTAAAGTGATCCTTTTTCTCAAAAGTAGTCTTTTTCAAGAAGACAAAACAAAGTGCATGGTATTTTTTTTAACTTCATTTTATTTATTCATTTTTATGTTTTACTAAGGATGGAACCCAGGGCTTCATACATGAGAGGCAAGCACTCTACCACTGATCCACAACCCCAGCCCTATTTCTTATGCCAATATTCCTACTACTTCTGCTCCTGACTACTGTTTGTGGAGAACCTTAGATACATTGGGTTACGCAGCCAGCATATACTATTGCATTAAGTCTTTAGCTTGTGCATGGTATTATTAAGATGATTTCATTTTATAAATAAGAAAAAACAAAGTTCAAAAAGGTAAAGAAAACTGCTTAGAATTACATGGTTCATAAATATTCAAACCAGAGCCTGAAGCTGTATCCATCTGATATTAAGGCCCATGATCTTTCCATTTCTCAAGGGAACAAAACCAAATGCAAAGTCATTTTAATATTCATAACTTTAAAAAACGAACATGCTAACCAGATTGTTTAAAATTTTTAATTAGAAAAGAAAACAAAGTAATTTCTAAAAGGGTAAAATTGATTTTTATTGTGTGTCACAATAAATGTCATACTATAACTACACACTTTCTGAGCAGACCACAAGTCCTGGGGTGCCTAGGAAAGAGAAAGGGAACCCAGGGCACATCCACAGCATGTAAATAAGTGAGAATTGAATGGCCTGGAAAAATTGGTCAGGACATCTTAGGCAGGTGATTGTCTAAGATGGGCAATGTGTTCTGCAATGTGTTAAACTAGAAATGTTTCCCAAGGGATTAGATATCTAGATGACTAGAATCTCTCCTCAGCCTTGACTATTTAAAGCAAATTTTCGCTTCAATCCTCTTGAAGCAGAAGTGAACCAAATCAGCATTGCTATATTCCAAAACCTCCAAGCTTCCCCACTATGAACTGTCAGTTTTATGAGCATGACCAAATGCTCAGAGTTCACAATGCCAGAGTTCACTCCAGTTTGCCAATAGCACATTATTTGTTTTCTGTCCCTGCCTCTTACACTAAAATGGCACAGCCTTGAGCTTGATCAAAAGTGTCTACTTAGATCCTAGCTGAATAGTGCTTGACTTTCATCACTGCTGAAAAGCCACTGAAAGCACAGCCGGGGCAACTGTGTCATCTTCTGCAAAGCAAGGTTGATTAATTACAAGATCGCTTCACCCTGACATCCTCCCTTTCCTCTGAGGTATGACTGAAGCTATTCCTGAACAGGATCCAGCTTTCTTTTGCTGCAGTGGTGGGGCTTGCTGACCCAACAGGGACAGGAAGGAAGGTCAAGGTTAGCATTTGAATTTGGGGTGTGGGGAGCTGAGAAAATTGGAATTGGTCCTATAAAGATCAATGTGAAGGTTCTCCATGTTCATGGCCCAGGGCTGACATCAGGGGTGGAGTCCACATCACACCTTCCCTGTCCAGCCAAGCAGGCACCATTTTATGGGCAAGCCTTCTGGAAATTGCTGATATCATCCCTGGGTGTGGTTCCAGGCACTTTTCCCGCCTTTCTTCTGAAAACAAGCACGCTATTCTTCTACACAAGAATTTTCAATCTGTGCTCAATGGAAGTTTGCCACAGACCTGTGGCCTGTTTCAAAAGTAGAGTTTAGACTATGGAAAGTTTTGCAACAATTTTTTCCCCTTTATAATTTACATCGAAAGTTAGGATTTTTGGTCATGAATTTCCCCCAATTTTCACTTCACTGTCTTGTAGCATGGATACCTGCCTGAGAGCACTCCAGGAGGATACTGTAAATTAGTAAAATCCATGGAAAGAAGACATTTTGTGTTATATTAGAGATATATAGGGGTCTCCTGTATTTCAGTACCTTCAAGTGAGTGTTCTCCTTCATTGCTTTTGTCAAATTTGTAATTATTTAGTTATTTCTGTACTTTTTAATATTGTTTTACCCCAACCCTGTAAGTTCCCATGTGAATAAGAGCTGTACTTGCAAACGTCTCACTACATAAATCCAACAACTGTTGCTATTTCTGGCACATGGTATGAGTACACATTTTTTTTATGTACATATGCCCACCCTATTCATCACCTCCATCCCCAACACAGGCTCAAAACTTTTCAACTTCATCAAGATTATGAAAAATAATATTTAAAATGGAAAATTTTGATCTTTCAAGAACACTGAAAAAAATTTTTTAAAGAAATGGTCTTTGAGTATTGAGGAAAAAAAGGTCAAAACCTCTTCTGGACCAAGAGAGGAAGTTGGCTTTTCTTTAGCAGATTTTCTGATGAGTGTTATGTACTTAGAAGCTAGCCGAGCATTTTAAAAGAATATTGTTGATATTAATTCACTAATCAACTCCAGAGAATTTAAGATCTGCTAATTCATCCTTAATTTGTATGGTTTTAACTTTAAAATTCCAGCCAGAATTCCAGAATCTCTGAGTAAATCAGGCATTCATATAATAGTTATTTAAGTCACCAACTCACTAGAGAATGGGTGGCATGTTCTTCATCAAAACTAGAAATCAACAAGCTAACATCACACTCTTTATCAAAATGCACAATTAAACTACTTTAAATTCAGTATGGGTTTATTAGAATTGGACTTTCCAGGCAATAAGAAATTATCTCCTTATTATAAAACTTAGTAAGAAAGGGGATGGCACCATGATCAACCTTCCAAGGTAGTAATTTGAATCATATCTTTTTCCAGGAAAAAACAGTTCTCAAAGAAGTTAAATTACTTAATGTGTGGAGTTAGTGTGTAAAGTTAAAATGAAAACAGATAATGGTATAGGAGTTGGTCAGATGATTCAATGGTTATTATGTGAACACTCAGCTTCAGTGACTTTTTTAAAAAAGGCAAATTACCATCTATTAAGGACTGAATTGCTACCCCCTCTGCTGCCCCATTCATATGCTGAATCTCTAATTCCATTATGACTGTAAAAAGGTATTCAGGGTTAAACAAGATCATAGGGGTGGGTCCCTATTTCTGATGGGACTGCTCTCCTTATAAAAGGACAACAGGCTAACAGTGTGCTCCTGTCACCCTGTGCACTCTTTCTCCTCACATTCCTGCACAGACAAAAGGCCACCTGAGAACATAGCAAGAAGGTGGCTGTCTGAAAGCCAGGATAAGAGCCCTCAAGAGAAACCAACCCTTCCAGCACCTTGATATTAGACTTCCAGCCTCCAAAAGTGCAAGAAAATAAATGTCTATTGCTTAAGCCACCCCGTCTGTGGTGTTTTGTTATGGCAGCCCAAGAAGATTAATATCGTACCCAATTAGTAAACAGTAATAGTTTCTAAAATTAGTCTACCATTCCAATAATTATGATTATTCCATTATCACCAAGTGGTCATTTCTTGTTTCTTGACAAGAAAGTCATGTAGCTGGAAGTCATATGGCTGGTAGCATAGCATTAAGAGAAATTAGAAATTAAGTCTGTAATCTCTCCATACTCAAATTAGACCAAGAAATTTTAAAAGATATATCTGGTTAAGAATAAAACAGCTCATGGTAATGATAAAGACAAAGAATAACATAATACAAGTAACAAGTAAATGAAAAACTATTTCCCTTTTGCTTTGGAGTACACTGTAGAATTTCTAAAAGGAAACTTCCATTTCTAACAGTGTTTTACTTGAATCCATTTAGCCTGATTTGAACTCACAGCCACATCAGCTAGCTAGAAGAAAATCAGCCTGGCTTTTGCTGGCAATGGAAAACTTGGAGAACTTACAATGCTGTGGGCTCACTGTACTTGGATTTTGTGGGTGGATAGGGGGTAGTTTTCTGTTAAGCCAGGAATAAGATAAAATTTAAATGAAAATTTAATGGAAGGGAATAGAGCATTTTGGGCAAGTGTGAAACCACTATTGGGTTTCGGGTAGGAGCAGTTTGATGGGGCCATTCTGCATGCAGGTTGAAGAAAGGAGTAGCAAATGGACTAGCAGACAGATAAGTACCCTTCAGGAGTTTATGAGATTGTCTTTGTTTTAAGAAGAGCATTTTCTTCATATGGATACAATAAATCACACATTTGTCATGGGAGGTGTTCGCTAGATGCAAACCAAGTTCATGATTAACACTTCAACATTTCACATGTCTCTGAAACGGTAGTGTATCCTTTATAGCAATTTAATTTGAATATACGTTTTAAAAAACTGTCCAAAAAACAGACATCTTGCTTAATCAAAACATACTACTTAAGTGACCTTTCCTCCAGAAAAACACAATTAATTAAGAAGATTTTTCTTCTCATTTGTATCTTAATTCAAAGTTATTACCACAGCACTGTAAACGCATATTCTAAAGCCTGGGTGAACAACGGCACATGTGCATGCACACACACATGCACACACAAACTTGGAAAATAAAACCTTCCTTTTACAACTGAAAGAGGTATTCCTGAACTTTCAACAGGACTTTGTGGGATTTTTCTGCCTGACCACTCCCTGCAAAGTCCTGAACACATATGATTTGCTATTTTCTACTCCTATAACTTTTCAGGATTTCACATTCATTTTTTCAGATGATTTCAAAAGCAAAGAATTGCCAATTTTTTTTCTTAATCTTGATGTTCCCAATTATAATTGAAAACAATCTTCTTTAATTAGCCATATTCTTTTTGATGAAAAGATCAGGCAGACAACATAACCAGGTGGACGATATTTTGATATTTTGGATTTAAAAGAATAGTCCTTCAATCACAAGTTGATATCAACATATTAAATTCTCAGCTTGCCCGTAGTAAAGATGTAAATATATATGGGTTCACAATGCTGCTTCCAGGAAAAAAGTTTTTATGGAACTATTATGAGAGGGGTTTGGTGAAAAATCTTTTTCTCCCGTTAACAGGCAAGTGCACTGTTGAAAAGCTGTATCTCCAAATATAGGAGAATCTTTAGAAAAAGTCTTAAATCACAATAGCATCAAATATGCATTTACCTTTAAATATTCTGGGAAAAAATATTGACATTGACCTTCTCTTCTATAACATTTACTAATGCACTGTGTTTGCCCAGTCTTTTATTAATGTGTTTATTTCTGCTCTACCATTTCCCATCTACTTTTTATATTGTTTTAAAAACATATATCATTTTATAGAAGAAAATTGCAGGTTGGGAGTGAACAGAAAGGTTTTTAAAGAGGATAGAAGTGACTTTTACACTTGTCCCTTTCTATCTGCAGGTTCCATATTCCTAGGTCAAGCACTTATTGAAAATATTTGAGGAAAAAAATATATAACGTCTCTACTGAACATGTACAAACTTGTTCTCTTGTCTTTATTCAGCATAACAATTACAGCATAACAACTATTTACACAACATAGATTTTGTATTAGGTATTTTAAGTCATCTAGAGACAATTTAAAGTATGTGGAAAGATGGGATATGTATAGGTTATGTACAAATACTACACAATTTTACATAAGAGCTTTGAGTATGCAAGGATTTTGGTGTCTACAGGGGACCCTAGAACCCATGCCCTGAAGATACTGACCATACTGACTGTATTTGTTTCCAGTTGTAAAAATAGAGGCCTAGTTGTTCCCTCCTGAGCCACCCTTCCTTGTCAATCTTTTGTCCTACCAAAGAAGTAAATTCTCCCAGAAACACAACACAAGGTGGTGCTGTTGTATTTATGCTAAACTAGCCGCCAGCCTGGCCACTTAGGCTATCTGGAAGTTAGATCTGAAAGTGTTAAATATGTGCCAAAGGCAAGGAGGGATCACTGTTGCATATTTAAGTATTTACAGTGAGTCAAACTTCCAGATAAGATAAGCTAAGTAGAAGGAGCTAAGAGGAAAGTCAGCCTCTGCCCAATGTGGAAGGTTCTGAGGAAACCATCTTAACAAAAGAGAGAGACAGTACAAATGGTTTCCCTTGATTACTAAATTACAGGAACTTAAGAGAATTAGAGCTAGAAGAGATAAGAATTAGCCAGTACCCATTTCCTACCTGCAGACAGGATTTCACTTATAAATACTCAGTTAAATTTTTCTCTTAGTTTTACACTTTTACAGGGAAGGAGATACCCTATGTCCCCCAGCCAGCCTACAATCCCTGAGTAAGAAAATTGTTGCGGACTTGAGGCATTTCCTGCTGCTCTGAATTAAGGAAGGATAGAAAAGATTAGATGAGCAGCCAGGCCTGGGAAGAAGCATAAAGAAAGCTGGATTCCCCTCCCTCATCTACCTAGTTGGTACAAACAGCCCTCAGATTCCACATTTGGAAAGTGAAGAGGTTGGACTGACAACAGCTTTTTCCACAAATGGTTGGATCACAAAAATCACCTGGGAAGCTTCTTTAATAATTCCAGGGCCTCACTCATAAATTTGCTCAGTCAGAAAATCCAAAGCAGAATACCAAAATTGCATTAAAAAACAAAGTCCAAAGGAGTGTTTTCCTTCCCTGAAAATATAGAAGTGAGCTATAAATTCATAGTTAGGCAGCTCAGCACAGGTCTAACCACCGGGGTGTGTATATCAGCAGATTAAAATCCAACCTGTTTTAGAATTTTCAGATATAATAAATATAAAAGCCCTTGAAAAATGAAAGTGAATGATCCCAGGTCCAAAAGAATTTCCTCTTAAATTTACTGACAAACTCTATACTTATAGGTTGCCCGTCTGCAGATTCAACCTACTACAGATCAAAAATATTTGAAAAAAAAAGTATGCATCTATAGTGAACATGCACAGACTCTTTCTCATCATGGTTTTCTAAACAATACAGCACAACAACTATGTCATATTGACATTATGTTTGGTAGTATAGGTAATTTAGAGATGATCTGAAGTATTTGGGAGGATATTTATAGGTTCTTATGAAAATGTTATTCCATTCTATTTAAGGAACTTGAGCATCCATAGAATTTGGTATCTGAAAGGTTCCTAGAGCCACTCCTCCAGGTATACTGAAGGAAGACTATATTCCCAACCCTTTAAGATCTGTTGTGCACATCTATAACCAAATGTTTTCTAAATTTTTTAAACCCATCAAATGGGGAAGTTTAGAACTATCACTGTAGCAAAATCTCATCACAGTAATTGTATTTAGCCTGATGCCTATATGTTATTATATTTCCTTGTAACTATAAATTAGTAGACAGTTATGAAGATACTATTTTGACCATTTCAGTTTTCATTCTTATAAGATCAGAAAATTCTTGACTAGTATATGAGTAGATAAGTCAATCACCTGGCTAAGTTGCTGTATAGAAGTTACAAAAACGCCTTGACATAAAAATTCGGCTTTGTGACTCCTACTTTGTCCAGTTTAACAATGGAGAACTTAATAACAATATAATTCAGATTATTCACACCCCAAAATTCTCACCTAAAAGAATCAGATCATGGAAGCACCATTTGTTGTAGAATCAAGGCAGTTAATTCTACTTTCCAATTTCCCCTTGCTAATGCAAGGTGACCTCAATGTTATTTTCTAAGTAAATTGATTAGCTTGCATTTGCAACTCTTATAATTACACTAGCAAACAAAAAACAAATATTTGAAAGTGATATCAAGACTATTCTTGTAGAGAGTATATAAGTTTCTGTTTGCTAGGTTAAAATCCATTTACAGGTTTAATTAATTTGTTCTACAACAAGGTAAAGATAAATGTTTCTAATCCCATGAATTGAAGATATAAAATAATGCATGGAACCAAAATTAGCATTTGGTTAAATATTTAAATAGGTCAGTGTCATAGCTATGTTCCACTAACCGTTTTTAAGGTTATCTGTCCATTAGACCTTTCAAATCATCTCTGAAAATTAAACCCAGCTACCACTATTTATCAGTGACAAATATCCACATTCCTCTGCTGCTCATTCATGCTGTATCAAATTATCTCTGGCGTCATGTCTTGTGATTCTCTGTATAATTACATTTGCATTTCCCAGACTTTTCATAAGCTTGTGTCTTCCTTTCATGATTGTTCAAGAATGCATTTGTTCCCATTATCAGGACACCAGCATGGTGGATCTTTTCCTACTGCCACTCCCAAGGCTCAGTGAATAAAAATAACCTTGTGTCCTCTGGAATGCTCTGAACCACTTGAAGAGGAAGAATGCCTGTCATTGAATCACTATCATCTGTAATGTCCTTTCCAAAGGAAAGCCATGGGGAAAAAAATGCTAGAACTGTTTGTGACCTCATAAAATACAAAAGAATGTGCTCAGAACAATACAGCTTTTCTTTATTATAGAGTCTTAACTTCTAACAGCACCAACTTTTTTTGATACTGGACTTGGTCCTGGTCTTGCAGGCTCTGAGCATGAGGACATCAGTTGATATCTCAGTAGTTAATGTGAAATTACTCGGTTTGAACCAGGCTGTTTGCTTTCCCTGTCATTAATATGACTATCTTCTAAGATTTAGGATGTCTTCTCCTTGAAAACTGAAAACTTTACTCCTTATTTCCCCACCATCCCCAAGTCAGTGTTGTTATTGAACTGCAAACCATGTGTAAGTTTGCAATTCTTCATTCAGTTCTCTTTTAGATTGATCCTTGTCAAATTAACTGAATGTCTCTGAGCTTGAGACACCTCATCTGTGAAATGGAGACTGTATTGTTTATATGGAATTACTGATTCCATGAAATGAAGTCATCTTTGCTATAGAATGACTATTGTGTTTCTCTTAAAATTCAGATGTTGAAATCCTATCCCTTAATGTGATAATATTAGAAGATGGGGTCTTTGTGAGGTCATTTAGTTTGAAGGTAAAGCCTCCACGAATGGGATGAGTGCCCTTATAAAAGAAAGCCCTATCAAACACTCTAAACCCTATTTCCATCATGTAAAGACACAGCAAGAAGATGGTCGTTTGTGAACCAGCAAGTTGTACCTTGACCTTGGACCTGCCTGTCTCCAAAACTGTTCAAAATAAATGTCTGTTGAAATTACCTACTCTATATTTTGCTATAGTCATCCAAATGGACTAAGACACTCTATAAAAAATAGTCTGTACATTGTGCATTGCTGTACAGATGTAAGACATCATTATGAAATGCTGATTATCTAAAGCTATGACCCACTTAAGGGATATGAACATTAGAACTTCTATTTATAGTTATGTTTAAACAAACATACAAAACCCCAGAAGAATTTTAAGTGTGAGTGATATTTAATACATGAATTAAAGCTAAAGCCTTTTCTAAGTCTGCCTATGAAATAGACATGGCACTTGGTACATAAGATATCATGAAGAAAGCCCATGAGTGCCACAACAGAGAGGTGACAGCGGCATCTTCACACATTCTTCACATTGCAATATGCTGCAGTTTAGACATGTCTTATGTGGCAGGCAGAATAGTGTCCCCCAAATATGTCCATTCCTTATCCTTAGAAACTATAAATATGTTCACTTATACAACAAAAGAAATAGTAAAGATGTGAGTAAATAAAGAATGTTGAGAAGGGGAAGTTATCCTAATTACCTGAATGAGCCCAAGGTAATCACCAGGATCATTACAAATAAAAGATCAGCCAAGCGCAGTGGGGCACGCCTGTAATCCCAGCACTTAGGGAGGCTGAGACAGGAGAATCGCCAGTTCAAAGCCAGCCTCAGCAATGGTGAGGCGATAAGCAACTCAGTGAGACCCTGTCTCTATGCAAAATACAAAATAGGCCTGGGGATATGGCACAGTGGTCGAATGCCCCTGAGTTCAATCCCCAGTACCAAAAAACAAAACAAAACAATAAAAGATCAAGGCAAAAAAGAATGTGGCAATGGAAGCAGATGTGACAATGGAAGCAGATTTCAGAGTGATGTGATTGCTGGAAAGTGCTGCAGGCCAAGGAATGCTGGCAGCCCCTGGAAACTGGAATAGGCAAGGAAATAGATTCTCCCCTATAACATCCAGAAGAACACACCCTGTCTTGGATTTCTGACTTCCAGAATGGTAAAATAACAAATATGTGCTATATTAAGCCACTAACATGATAATTTGTTGTAGCAGCAAGATGAAACTAATATATCCTAAGTGGATTTGTGTATTGTATTATCAAGTTTTAACTAAAGTAATGGTCGCAAAATGGGCATATATCTTAAAGAGATTCCCGCAGAAGAACTGTGGCTAGAGGCAGCTTTAATGGGGCACACACAAGTGAATGACAAGAAATAGCAGACGGGTCTTTCACCTCTCTTGTTAGATTTATTCCCAGGTATTTTATTTTTTTGGAGGCTATTGCGAATGGAGTGGTTTTTCTGAGTTCTTTTTCAGAGGACTCATTGCTGATGTATAGAAATGCATTTGATTTATGAATATTTATTTTATATCCTGCGACTTTGCTGAATTCATTTATCAGTTCTAGAAGTTTTCTGGTAGAACTTTTTGGATCCTCTAAGTATAGGATCATATCGTCTGCAAATAATGATAGTTTGAGTTCTTCTTTTCCTATTCGTATCCCTTTAATTTCCTTTGACTGTCTAATTGCTCTGGCTAGAGTTTCAAGTACTATATTGAATAAGAGTGGTGAGAGAG
>PVHX01026983.1:0-20006 GCA_004024805.1 Geosciurus inauris | reverse complement strand
CCGCCAAAAAAAAGAAGAAAAAAAGTAGGCACATATTGAAGGGAAAATGGAGGCAATTTCAAGAGATGTCTTTGAGATGAAGCAAGGAATATTCCATTCAGAGGAGAATGGACTCTCTCCAGAGGGAGAGATGGCAACCCACTGGTGTTGGGTGTTAATATTTATAGAAGGGAGGGTTGCTAGGCTGACAAGAGGTGCAGCAAGAGCGGAGCTACAAGATTGGGTGCCAGTTTTCCCAGAGCTTGCACAGTGTCCTCACACTACTTTTGCAGACAAGGGTTTGGGTCAAGGGTGCCAGCCAGGAGTTGCTTCCCTCAGGAGTTGCAACTGTTCCTGAGCGCCTTTTGCATTTCAATGATTTATGGGCACTTCCTTTGAGATTAAGTGTCTCTCTTTTCATTCCCAAATTCCTATCTCAAAGCTACATATATACACCCTCTTGCCCCATTAAAACTGTCACTTTCTCTAGCATTTATTTCATTTTCTTAATGGTTTTCTTCAGGGACAGCTTCATGGGTGTGCAACATATACAGTTGTACCAAGCCCCATGTTTAGAAATGCCTTGTATTTGGTTTGATGCTCTGTTGTTACTGTCTTGTTTTTTTGTTTTTTGTTTTTTTTGGTGGTGCTGGGGATCAAATAGGGCCATGCATTCTATCACCGAGGTACATTCCCAGTCCCTAAACAAACAAACAAATAAATGAATGAATGAATAAATAAATAGCTGATGAGCACCATGTTTTCCTTTTGTACTGAGTCTGCTTTTCAAATTACGAAGGCAGGGACCTGAGACAGGGATCCTGTCATGACATGTCTGAGTTCCCCCACAGCACCTTGACAGTGCCTGCAGTAAATTCTTGTTAATGTTGAGGGGAAACTCCTTATCTCTAAAGGACTTTTTTTCCTTATTTTTTAAATTTTGTTTTGTAAAGCCACATATAGCTGGGCGTGATGGCATTCACCTACAATCCCAGAGATTTGGGAGGTGGAGACAGAAGGACCAAGTTTGAGACCAACCTCAGCAACTTAGCAAGACCCTAAGTGTTAGAAATATGAAGGTGTCCCTTGAAGTTGGTGGGCAAGGCAAACTTTACTTCTGCAAACCTGGTTAGCAAGGGCCCTTGGTGGGCAGGCTGCCTGCTTTTATCTCTAGCAAGTGATTTATCCCTTGCTCTGATAGAAGGAGTTTGGGGTTAAACTCTATGCAATTGGGTAATTTTAAAACTGGGGTGAGCATAGGGAAGAGCTATAAAGCAGTTACAATTATATCTTATATCCCAATTAAGGCTAAATACTATATTCTGAAAATGGACCAGAAAACTTTCTATTTCTCACATAAGCACTTAGCAAGAGCTGGATGCAGTGGCACACGCCTGTAATCCCAGCACATTGGGAGGCTGAGACAGGAAAATCGCAAGTTCAAAGCCAGCCTCAGCAAAAAGTGAGGCACTAAGCAACTCAGTAAGACCCTGTCTCTAAGTAAAATACAAAAAAAGGGCTGGGGATGTGGCTTGGTGGTTGAGTACCCCTAAGTTCAATCCTTAGTACTCCAAAAAAAAGACTTCACAAGACTGTCAAAATAAAACAAAAAAGGGCTGGGGATGTGGCTCAGTGGTTAAGCACCCCTGAGTTCAATCCCCAGTTCCAAAAAATCCCTACACTTCAGCCTCTTGCAGCCTATAAGCTCCACGTTTTTACCATATCTGTACTCAAAGAATTGTGAGCCAGGCACAAAAAAGTTCATGTGTTCAGGTAAGTCACAGGAGCTAGTGATATGTATCATGGAGCCTATCACTATGATATTTTAAATTTTCCGTCTGTCCATAATTCAGCCACTGATTCTTCTGGATATTTTTTTGTGTTTAAGTTCTTTGAATTTCCTGGACCAGGTGTACGGCTCAGTGGTAGAGCACGCAATAAGCACGCAAGATCCTGGTTCAACCCCCAGTGCCATAAAAAGAAGCAAAGTTCTTTGAATTTCAGTCATGGGAAGATTTATGACAACTTCTTGAAAAGAATATATTAGGGGCTGGGGTTGTTGCTCAGTGGTAGAACTCTTGCCTAGCACGTGTGAAGCACTGGGTTCAATCCTCAGCACCACATAAAAATAAATAAAATAAAGGTATTCTGTCCATCTACAAATAAAATTTTTTAAAGAATATATTAGGTTTCCAGTTATTTTGGTGAAATCTATTAGAATAGGTTTGGGGGAGGAACAGTGCCAAACACATACACACCACTGAGCTAAATCTCTGGCCCCAGACAGCTTATTTATATTTATATGTATTTGGTACTGGGCATTAAACTCAGGGGCACTTTACCACTGAGCTACATTCCCAGTCCTTTATATCATTATTATTTCCTCTTTTTTAAAGACAGGGTCTTACTAAATTGCTGAGGTTGACCTCCAATTTGTGATCCTCCTACCTCAGTCTCCCAAGTTGTTAGGATTATAGGCATGTACCACAACGCCCAACTTGAAGTTTAGGTTCCTAAGAATGTGTAATAAAAAATAAAAAGGACTGAGGATGTGGTTCAATGGTTAAGTGCCCCCTGGGTTCAATACCAGGTACAAAAAAAAAAAAAAAAAGTGTTTATAGACCTCAGTAAAAAAGAAACAAAGAACAGTATTCTCCCCTTATTCCACCACACCTGGCAAGACTTTTTATTTTTATTTTTTATTTTGAGAGAGGGAGACCTCAGCCTCACCAAATCGCTGGGATTACAGGTGTGCAGCATCACACTGAGCTAAAAATAAAATTTGAAAAGGGTTGGGGATGTAGTTCAGTGGTAGAGTGCTTGACTAGCACATGCGAGGCCCTGGATGCAACCCCCAGTACTGCTAAAGGAAAAAGAGCCTGGTACGGTGGTACCTGCCTATAATCCCAGCAACTCAGGAGACCAAGGCAGGAGGATCACAAGTTCAAGTTCAAGTCCAGTCCCAGCAACTTAGTGAGACCCTAAGCAACTCAGCGAGACCTTGTTTCAAAATAAAAAATAAAAAGGGAGCCGGGCGCTGTGGCGCAAGCCTGTAATCCCAGCACTTAGGGAGGCTGAGACAGGAGAATTGCGAGTTCAAAGCCAGCCTCAGCAATAGCGAGGCGCTACTCAGTGAGACCCTGTCTCTACATAAAACACAAAATAGGGCTGGGGATGTGGCTCAGTGGTCGAGTGCCCCTGAGTTCAATCCCCGGTTACAAAAAAAAAAAAACAAAAAAAAAAAAACAAAAAAAAATAAAAAGGGTTCAGGGTTTAACTCAGTGGTTCAGCACTCCTGGATTCAGTCCTCAGTCAGCACCCCCCCCCCCAAAATACACACACACACACACACACATATATGTATAATTTCTATATGTTTTTTGTATGGCCGGTTGGAGAAGATTTTTTTCTGATGGACTGGAGCCAAAACTGACAAAAATAATTGACAGTTTGATAATTAATGTGAAATCTCCGGTTTGCATTCATATGCTCCCCTACTGTGGTCAAATTTTCATATTATTTGAAGCAATGCCTTGCACATAGTAGGTGCTGCATAACTATTTGCTGCAAGCTGGCAGGAACGTATGAACTTACTGTGGAATGGAAAACAGATGTGACCACTTCAAAGTGTAATCAAACTGTGTTTGAGGTACTGGGGAGGAGTGCATTGCAAACCAGGAAATAACCAACCCAGGAAGCAGATGCTGGTATGCTTTAGGTAAAACGTCTTTTTCATAGAAAGCCTTGGGGTTTCATTTTTACCTTGGTAATTATCAAAATTTTTAATCTAAGGAATTTATCTCCAGGATGACATTCGGAGTGACTGCCTCGTTCTCAGCAAGCTGGTTGCGATAATTGCCTTTGATGTCTGTTCTGTGGCCTTTCTCCCTTGCCTAACCCCTGTCGCTGTCAATTACCCTGGGAGGTGGCCCACAACAATGGAGACTATTACCTCGGTAACAGCCGCCAGGCCTATCAGCGGTGCCAAAGGCTGCAGGCCCTGCGGAGGGCTACACCAGGAGGGAAGGGAGGCTCCGAGGGTCGGACGGCTCACGCTCACACTGAAACAAGTGGTTTTCCTATCTGCAGTATACGGCTAGCATCACACATTGTTAGGGAGCATTTCCATCTCAGATCTCAGCCAGATGCCCAATGGCCTCTGCGGGCAAGGTGATTCTTAATGTTGCACTGGGGAATTCAGAGGTGGGAGAAGGGAAAGAGGAAACCCCAGCTCATGCAAGTGATGCTGCTGCCCTAGAGGCTGTCTCATAAACGACTTGCACTTTCCACACTCCCGCGTCTTACTTCAAGGATTACGCTATTTCAGGCAGTATCAAAGAAAGGAAATAACATTTCTCATTTATTGAGTAACGATTGTGGTCCAGGGTCTATACGCATGTTTTGTTTTGTTTTATATTTTGGTACCAGGGATTTAACCCAGGAGTGCTTTACCATTGCATCTCCCGCCCCCTTTTTTAAAATTTTGAGGCGGGGAGGTGGATGGGGGATTGGGGGGTGGGGTGTCTAAGTTGCTGAGGCTGGCTTTGAATTGTGATCCTCCTGTCTTAGCCTCAGAGGTGGCTGGAATTATAATTGTATGACACCATGCCTGGAAGATATGTCTTAACTACTTTATTTAACAGGCATTGTCAATCCCACTATATAGGTAAGAAAAATGTGTCTTCTCTGTGGTCTAAACTCAGATTTCTTGGTATTTTATTTTTGTGGTACTAGGAACTGAACCCAGGGGTGCTCTATCTCTGAGACACATATACCACCAACCCTTTTTGTTTTTTGTTTTTTGGTACTAGGGATTGAACTCAGGGGCACATGATTACTAAGCCATGTTCCCAGCCCTTCTTATAATTTATTTAGAAACAGGGTCTTGCTAAGTTGCTTTGGGTCTCGCTAAATTCCTGAGGTTGGCTTTGAACTCATAATCCTCCTGCCTCAGACTCCAGAGCCACTGGGATTACAAGTGTGTGTCACCGCACCTAGCTTTTTTTATTTTTGAGACAAGGTCTGAACTAAGTTGCTGAGGCTGGTCTCAAACTTGAGATTCTCCTGTCTCAGCCTCCTGAGTCACGGGGGTTACAGCTTGCACTACCATGCATGGAGCAGATCTCTTGTCTCCAGAAATATTGTTCTTAAACTGGACATGGTGGTCCCAGTGACTTGGGAGGATCACAATTCAAAGCTAACTTCAGCAACTTAGTGAGGCCTTAAACAACTCAGTGAGACCTCTGACTAAAAAATAGAAAAAATGTAGCTGAGTGGTAAAGCAACCCCTAGATTCAATCCCCCGTGCCAGGGGAAAAAATACAACAACAAAACAAAACAACAACCAGTATTATTGTAACCAAAAGCTCGGTCCTTGTCTTGAGAAAAAGGAAAAAGGTTTATTGCTTTGCTAGCAAAGGAGAAACACAGAAGACTCCTGTCCCAAAAGCTGTGATTCTGCCTATCTACCAGATCAGGGGGCTTTTATAGAGGTGATTCAGAGAAAATGAGATTAGGAAGGAGAGATCAGGAAGGAGAAGATCAGGGAAAAGAAGATCAGGGAGAGGAGGTCAGGAAGGAAAAATTTAGAGAAAAGATCAGGTAGGAGAAGGATTAGGGAAAAGAAGACTAAGGAGAAGTTTAGGGAAAAGAAGACTGGGAAAAATAAAAAAACATTTAAGTTTCAAAGCCACAGAGGATATTATAGTCAAAGCATCAAGTGAACCCTGCTACATTACTGGCACTATGAAGAGACTCTGCTCACCCATAGAAATGAAAATAATATTAATAATAACAACCCTGTCCCTGTTTGGTTCTGCTATGAGATAAAAGGTTTTGTTTGTTTGTTTTGGTACTGGGGATGGAACCTAGGAGCACTCTACCCCTGAGCTCCATCCCCAACCCTTTTTATTTTTTATATTCACTCGGGGTCTCACCAAGTAGCTGAGGGTCTCACTGAGTTGCCAAGGCTGGCCTCAAAACTTGCAATCCTCCTGCCTCAGCCTCCTGAGTTGCTGATATTATAAATGAGCACCACCACACCTTGCAATGTTTTTTTTTAATTTATATTAATAGGTTTAATTGATGCATAATAATTGTATGTATTTATGGGCTACAGTGTGATATTTCAATACGATGTGTAATGATCTGACCAGGTCAACTGGAATATCCATCACCTAAAACATTTTTTATTTGTGTTGGGAATATCCAAAATCCTCTTCGCTAGCTACTCTGAAATATACAATTAATTGAAGTGACCAAGTATCCCTCCTGTGCTATGGGACACTGGGAGTTACCCAACTGCACCTCTGTATGAGATGAAGGGCTTTGAGCCGAGAAATGACTTAACCTTTGTGTATTTTAAACTTCATTTACGCTGCGTCGCTTCCCTGTTCCCTCACATCACCACAGTGGTGTTTAACAGAGATAATCAGATTACCTTATTCCCCACTTTCCTGGCATAAGAGATGAAAATTCTAACTCCTAAAACATGTAAAGAAACAAAACAACTAAATACTAAAGAAATTTCAGCAAAATGTGTCAATATGAAAGGAAAATGTGCCTGGTATTTTCAAACAGGTTTTTTACCTGTGAAGACATTAAGGAGGGCGGGGCACATCCCTGTCTAGATTGAAACCAGGTTCAAGGGGAATTTTAGAGGTCACTTTGAAGGGATCTGCATATGCAAGCAGACTTAAGCTTATCTTTTCAGACAAAACCTTATCTCCGGCTGGGTGTAACTCAGTGGTAGAGCACATGCCTAACATGTGAAAGGCATGTGGGTTTATCCCCAGCACCTCAAACAAAACAAACAAAAACCCCAAACCTTATCTCCATTTAAAGACTTTCCTTCTGTTAGTGGGAAAAAAAAAGTTGCATATTATTTCTGAAACTACATATCATGAATGCATCACAGAGGGGCCCAGTGACACATGCCTGTGATCTCAGCAACTCAAGAGGCTGAGGAAATTCCAGGTCAGTCTCAGCAATTCAGCAAGAACCTGTCTCAAAATAAAAAATACAAAGGGCTGGGAATGTAGCTCAGAGGTAAAGTACCCCTAGGTTTGTTCAGTCCCTAGTGCATACCCCCCAAAAAATTTCTATCTAAATGTGAGGAATCCATTTATGTGGACTTTCAGTTCAAAATGACCTTATACTTGTTAGTGGGGAAATTTTCACTGATTATTCTCTAATCAGGTGGTACCTGACCACAGGCCAGGTGCATCAGGGGAATATCAAGAAGAGATTTTAACATCTAATCTCAACAGGTCACTGGGACAGTTTCCTCCCCAATTCTTTTTTTTTTAATTTTATTTATTTTTTTAGTTGTAGGTGGACAGAATATTTTTATTTTGTTTTTATGTGGTGCTGAGGATCGAACCCAGTGCCTCACGTGTGCTAGGCGAGCACGCTACCACTGCGCCACAATCCCAGCCCCTCCTCCCCAATTCTTACAGAGAACTCTGAGGCTTGCTGGGTGGATTTCCTGTCTGCTCCAGGAAGCCTGCTGTGACACAGCCTGGGTTAGGTACCGTGTAAGGGGTCTTTGACTGCCAGGCTCCCAATCCCTTCATCCTAGCTAGCACTTCCAGAACACATTGCCATCTTTCCCCTGACTTCCCAGTCTGTGCTCCCCTCTACATTGTGAGCTTCTTTTTAATCCCTAACTTCTCATTTGTCTACAAATATTCATTTGAAAATCTGTTCTGTATCAGGCACCATTCTAGGTGCTGAAGCTACAGCAGTGACAAAACCAAAAACTGACATTATGGAATTGACAGTCTGGTGGGGGAATCAGTCGTTAAATAAATATATATCCTATAATCCCAGGGACTTTGGAGGCTAAGGCAGGAGGATCACTAGTTTGAAACTAGCCCAGGCAATTTAGAGAGATCCTGTCTCAAAATAAAAAAATACAAAGGGCCGGGCGTGGTGGTAAATGCCTGTAATCCCAGCACTTTGGGAGGATGAGACAGGAGAATCATGAGTTCAAAGCCAGCCTCAGCAATGGCAAGGCGCTAACTCAGTGAAACCCTGTCTCTACATAAAACACACAAAAAAATAGGGCTGGGGATGTGGCTCAGCCCTATCCTATAGTAAAGTGCCCCTGGGTTTAATCCTTGGTACCAAAGCAAACAAACATCCAGGTGCGGTGGCCTACATCTGTAATCCCAGCCACTTGGGAGACTGAGGCAGGATTATCCATCATAAATTGGAGGTGAGCCTGGACAATTTAGCATGACCTTGTCCACAAATAAAATTCAAATAAGGACTGGGGATATATTTGTCTACTATGTGCTAGGCCCTGGGTTCAATCTTTAGTACTAAACAGCAAAAAAATAAATTTGTTTCATGACCTTAATTTTGCTATGCTCACTAATTCTATACTATTATGTTATAAATTTTGCCCATCCAGTTCTCTGCCTTAAAAGTTATCCAATCTGGGCCTCAACTCCTACAAGTATCTTCCCCTGACTACTAAGATTCTGCCAAGGTGCCATTCTTTCTTATGGCATCATCCTGATAAACTTGTCTTCACTTGATCAAACTTTTTCTGGTGGTCTTTTGGGAGGTTAATAATTGACAGCAATAATTACATTACAGGGCTGTTGTGAGCAAAAGTGAATGAAATCAAATACCTGTAAACAGTATTGTACCTTCCAGTGCAGGCTAAGTCCTCATTTTCCTCCTCTTCCCCATTCTCTAAACATCATGGCTTAATGGGATGGGAGAAATGTAGAACGCAGCAAAAAACTGACATTTACTAGTTGGGCTTGGTAGCGCATGCCTGTAATTTTAGCACTTTGGGAGGCTGAGGCAGGAGAATCACGAGTTCAAAGCCAACCTCAGCAATGGCAAGGTGCTAAACAACTCAGTGAGACCCTGTCTCTACATAAAACACAAATTAGGGCTGGGGATGTGGCTCAGTGGTTGAGTACCCCTGAGTTCAATCCTCAGTATAAAAAAAACAAAAACAAAACCGAAAAACCTGACATTTACTGAGCACTCAGTATGTACCACACACTCTGCCAGGTGTTTTCTCTGTGACAGTATTTGGTTCACACAACAGCCTTGTTAAGTTGGTTTATGATTCTCCAGACTCAAAAACCGAGGATCAGGGTGCAGCTCAGTGGTAGAGCATGTAGTTAGCAGTGGGGAGGCCCTGAGTTCAATCCCCAGCACTACAAACAAAACAAAAATAACTAACAAGAAAAGCTGACTAACATATTCACTTACGATGTTTTCATTGAAGATGCGTTTACTGAGTCATAACTCCATGGTAAGTCCAGGAAGGAAAGCAAGTCAGTGCATATTTTTGCCTCCTTTAATACATCTGGCAAATATGAATATTTGGTTTATGTCTCATAGAGTTGTTTGGAAAACATAAATAATAACAGTAAAAGCTTAGAAACAGGTTATACAAACCTGTTATATCAACATAAATAAAATTTAAAAAATAATTTGTTAGATGTCTTCTTGTAGATATAACTGTCAGAGTTATATCCTTTCAAACAATTATTTCATACAAAAACAAAAATCAACTAAAACTGAGAGGACTTGAGGGGTTCGCTTAAGGTCTCTCTTTCTCTCTCTCTTTTTGTACCAGGACTCGAACCCAGGATGCTTAACCACTGAGCCACATCTCCAGTCCTTTTTATTTTGAGACAGAATCTCCCTAAGTTGCTCAAGGCCTTGCTAAATTGCTGAGGCTGGCTTTGAACTTGCAATCTTCTTACCTTAGCCTCCCAAGTTCCTGTCCTAGGACTCACCCCATGGTTTTGCACATGCTAGGCAAAGACTTTACCACTGAGCTACGTCCCCAGCCCTTTGATTTTGAGACAGGGTATCACGAGTTGCTGGGGCTGGCCTTGAATTTGCAATCTTGCCTAAACTTCCCAAGCAACTGGTATAAAAGCTGTGTGCCACCACACCTGGCTTAAGGTGTAAATGGCAAAGTCAGGATTTCACCCAGGTCTGTTTGATTCAGTTTGTATTTTCTCTCCTGTATTACTTTGCTTCTCAGATTCACACAGCTGGCCTTCCATATGCTCATGTTCTCCATGCCTGGATTCAAGCAACAGTGGATGGAAAATATTCAGAAAAAAGAAAAAACATTATGTCTGTACTGAACATGTAAAACTTTTTTCCCCTGTCATTATTTTCTGAACAGTACAATATAACTTGGGTTATAGGGAACTTCAACTACAGTGCAAGAATCCCAGGTCTAATAGCAACACAGTTTTACATTGCATTATAAGGTATTATAAGTAATGTAGACGCGGTATAACATATCCAAGAGTTTGTGCGGCTGGGCGTAGTAGTGCACACCTGTAATCCCAGTGACTTGGGAGGCTGAGACAAGAGGATTGCAAGTTCAAGGCTAGCCTCAGCAACTTGGCAAGGCCCTAATCAACTTAGTGAGACCAGGTCTCAAAATAAAAAATAAAAAGGGCTGGAATGTGGCTCAATGCTTAAGTGCACCTGGGTTCAATCCCCAGTACCAAAAAAAAAAAAGAGTTGGTGTGTAGGTTATATGTGAAAACTGTCATTATATATAAGGGACTTGCGGATCCTCAGGTTTTGGTACCCACAGGAGTTTGTTGTTGTTTGTTTTGTTTTGTTTTTGTGGCACTGGGGATTGGACCCAGGGCCTTCTGCATGCTAGGCAAGTACTCTACCACTGAGCTAGATCCCCAGCACTTTTAAAAAATTGATTGTGAGACAGTCTCACTACAGTGCTCAGGCTGGCCTGGAATTTGTGATCCTCCTGCCTAATCCTCCTAAGTTGTTGGGTTTACAGGTGTGTGCCACAACACTCAACTGTTGCACTGGTTTTATTTTATAGAAGGCAAAGTTGAGTCTTCAGGGCAAGAAGATGCTCAAACATTTAGCAGAATCCCACAGAGGAAAATAACATTCTAGGGCAGCACTAATTAAAAAAAAAAAAGTTTTTTGTAAGTTTTGTATTGGGGATTGAACTCAGGGGCATGTTACCACTGAGTTACATCCCCAGTCCTTATTTATTTATTTATTTAAGACAGGTTCTTGCTAAATTGCTGAGACTGGACTGGAACTTGCGAGCCTTCTGCCTCAGCCTCCTGAGTCACTAGGACAACAGGCATACGCCACCATGCCTAGCACCAGAAAGATTTTATGTTTCTGTAACTGATTTCCATTTCCACACCATCCTTGTGCTCTCAACAGAGAAAGTGCTTAATGAATTCCTGCTGAATAAAACAGCCTTGCTTTCTGCTCTGTGTCTCTGATAAAGGTATTTGTCTTTGGATTTAAGACACGTTCAGATAATCCGGGATGATCTCCTTATTTTAAGATCCTTCATTTAATTGCATCTGTAAAGGCATGGAATAAGACTATGGCTGGCCTTATGGAGATGCATACTTTAGAATACCAATTGATAGCCTGTCACCATGGTGCATACCTATAATCCTAGTGGCTCGGGAGGCTGAAGCAAGAGGATAGTAAGATCAAAGCCCCTGGTACCAAAGGGAAAAAAACCTAATTGATAAATGACTCATTGCTTTAAATCAAAGGATGGGGGTTATATTCACTATTATGTTACTCAGTGAGCATGGACTTAATGTCAGGAGAGATAAGTAATCTGGACATATATTATAAACCGTAGAAAATCCATGTGAATTGTACGTGTCCTAATCCTAGATTATGCATTTTTATTTTATTTATTTATTTATTTTTTTTGGTACTGGAGATTGAACTCAGCGGCACTCGACCACTGAGCCACATCCCCAGCCCTATTTTGTGTTTTATGTAGAGACAGGGTCTCATTGAGTTGCTTAGCGCCTCGCTGTTGCTGAGACTGGCTTTGAACTCGCAATTCTCCTGTCTCAGCCTCCCTAAGTGCGGGGATTACAGGCTTGCGCCACCGCGCCTGGCTTAGATTATGCATTTTTATCTGCTAGATTCAGCATCTCAATCCTCCCTGGACAGTTTTAAATGAATAGTGCCAATTTTTTCCTTGTTATTTTTCTCCTTTCTAGATTGTATGCAGACTAACTTCTTATAGAAGGACATTCTTTGCTGGGCATAGTGGCTCACACCTGTAATCCCAGTGACTCTGGAAGTTAGGCAGGAGGATCACAAATTTGAGGCCAGCCTCAGCAATTTAGTCAGATCTTAAGAAATTTAGTGAGACTCTGTCTTAAAATGAAAATAAAAAGGGCCGGGGATGGAACTCAGTGGTAAAGCGCCCTGGGTTCAATCTACAGTTCCAAGAATTTGGACTTCGACTGGGTCCAAATCAAAGTACTTGATTAGGTTAAGGTTTGACTATCAACCAGGATTTCAACTGGACGGTAGTCTGTGATTGTGCTTTTCTGAGAGACTTCTTCATTGTTTAATACCTCCTTGAAATAAGCCCTCCACATGTATAAAAATGCATGGGTCCAGTACTGATTCCAGGCTCTTCGGATTCAGTTCTGTTTTGCTCTAACTCTAGCTAGCTGTCTTGCTAACTTGGTTTAGTGGATCTTTCTGCATCCCTTCTCCTGCCTCTTCTTCTTTCACAAGGACCAGCCTCTGCCCCTCTTGGAACAGCACATTCACAAGGACCTTAAAGGAATTTATTTTTGCACTTTGGACTCTCCATGTAAACTGTGCCCACAGACTGCTTAGTTCTGGGCAAGACAAAATCCTCAATGCTTGCTCATCCTTGGGCTAGAAGCAATTTCTCCTTGGAACACTAAAAGCTCTTACTGCTCATGCTTCTACTTAAGCACAATATATTTTACTTCCTCAATTAGGTTATAAACTGGAGAAGGTCGAACTCATTTTATATCACCTTACTTACCTCCTACCCCCATACCACTATCTTACCTTAACAGCTTTAAGGATAGGAAATGATGATGATAATGATGTGGTACTGGGATTGAACCCAGAGGTTCTCTACTGCTGAGTCACACCCCTAGCCCTTTTATTGAGAGAGTCTCCCTTTGTTGCCCAGGTTGCCCTTAAACTTGCACTTCTCCTGCCCTCAGCCTCTCAAATTGCTGGGATTACAGACCTGTGCCACTGTGCCCTTTAGAAGTGACTTTTTTTTTTTTAGTATAAATTAGTAGAGACTATGAGAAGGAAAGACATCATTCTCAGACAATGACATTTGTGAAAGAAATTGAGCATTTTACCTAAATAACATTTAGGTAAAATATTTCCTGGGACCATAATTTTTCTGTGCACACCTGTAATCTCAGACATTTGGGAGGCTTAGGCAGGAGGATTGCAAATTTGAGGTCAGCCTGGCAATTTAGTGATGCCTTAGGCAACTTAGCAAATAACTAAAACTCCACACAAAGAAAAAACGAGCATCAATTGTTTACAATTTTTTTTCCTCTCTCTCTCTCCCTTTCTCTCCCTTCCTCCTTTCTTCAATTTTGGGTATTGGGGATTGAACCCAGGGCCTCTCTCATGCTGAGAACACACACTACCACTGAGCCATACCCATCCCCCAACAGCTTTTTTATTTTATTTTTATTTTATTTTTTACCTCTACTGAGGGTTGAACTGAGGGGTACTCTACCATTGAGCTACATTCCTGGGCCTTTTTATTTTCTTTTATTTTGAGACAGAGTCTCCCTAAATTACCCAGGCTGACCTTAAATTCATGATCCTTCTGCATCAGCTCTCCAGTAGCTGAGATTACACATGTGTACAACTGTACCCTGCCCAACAATTATATTTTTAAAAAATATAATTATAAAAAACTTAGTGATGGGGCTGGGATTGTAGCTCAGTGGTAGAGCGCTTGCCTCGCATGCGTGAGGCCCTGGGTTCGATCCTCAGCACCACATACAAAGCAATAAAATAAAGACATTGTGTCCTTCTACAACTAAAAAAGATATTAAAAAAAAAAAAAAAAACAAACTTAGTGATGCCTTAGGCAACTTAGCAAGACCATCTCAAAATAAAAAATAAAAAGGGTTGGAAACTTAGCCACTGTGCCTGGCTACTTTATCTTGTAGTTGGCACATTATAGTTATAGTTACATAAAAGTGGAATTCACTGTGATGTATTCATACATGCATGTAGCATAGTTTGATCAATTCCATTCTGAAGTTCTACCTTTTCCCATGTATCCTTCCCACTGTCCTCTTCCTTTCTTCCACTGTTCTCTCTTCTCATGAGATCCTTTTTTAAAAAATTCCTTACTTATCTCTGGTAAGTGGCCTTTTCTATTTAGCTTCTTTCACTTGGTTTAAGGCAACTGAGATTCATTTATGTAGCCCCAGGTATCTGGGGCTCCTTTTTATTGCTATGGAAGGAATGCAAAACACACAACCTTGACATAAAAAATTGTTTTAAGCAGAAGGCACTGAATTCTTGAAATCTCTTATCTCACTAAAAGCAGACCCTCCCAGAGGATTCAAAAGAACTCAATTGTTATAAATCCTTTTCCAGAGAACAGCCAGGGTAAATTGACCCTAATCACTAGAGATGAGAGTTTCCATAACACACTTAAAACACATTATCACAAAACCATCTGCTCTCCTAAGGGACCGTTTATCTTTTTAAAAAGTCACTTGGGGCCTGTCAAGGTGACAAGGTGGTGCACACCTGTTGTCCCAACAAGTAGAGAGGTTGAGACCAGAGGATTGCCAAGTCCCAGGCCAATCTCAGTAATACCCCGTCTCAACAAAAACATCAGGGAGGTGGAGGTGCAGTGCATACGTAGAGCTTTTTTTTTTTTTTTTTTTTTTTTGGTACTGGGGATTGAACCCAGGGGCACTCGACTACTGAGCCACATCCCCAGCCCTATTTTGTGTTTTATGTAGAGACAGGGTCTCACTGAGTTGCTTAGCGCCTTGCTGTTGCTGAGGCTGGCTTTGAACTTGCGATTCTCCTGTCTTAGCCTCCTTAAGTGCTGGGATTACAGGCTTGTGCTATAAGTACAGCTCTTGCTTAGCAGGCTCCAGGCCCTGGGTTCACCCATGGCAATGCCTCCAAAAAAGCCATTTGTTTTCTCATAAGTAACCTTTCTTCTCTTCTCTCATTCAGAAATCATTTATTTTCCTTTAAGTGCCTGTCTCCCGCTACCCTTCTCCTATTAAGATGGTATATAAACAGGGCACAGTGGTGCATGCCTATAATCCTAATGATTCCAGAGACAGGCAGGAGGATGGCAAGCTCAAGGACAGTCTTTCAGCAACTTAGACCCTCAGCAACCTAGTGAGAACGTGTGTAAAATACAGAATAATAAGAAAAAGACCTGGGCGCAGTGGCGCACACCTGTAATCCCAGCATGTTGGGAGGCTGAGACAGGAGAATCGCCAAGTTCAAAGCCAGCCTCAGCAACGACAAGGCGCTAAGCAACTCAGTGAGACCCTGTCTCTACATAAAACACAAAATAGGGCTGGGGATGTGGCTCAGTGGTCGAGTGCCCCTGAGTTCCCTGGTACCCCCCCACCCCCCGCAAAAAAAAAAAAAAAAAAAAAAAAAAGAAACAAAAAGGGCTGGGGATGTATCTCAGTGGTACAGTGCCCCTGGGTTCAATCTTTAGCGGGGGTAAAAAGAGAGAAAAGAAGGTAGAAGCTGGGCGTGGCTGTAATCCCAACAGCTCGGGAGGTTGAGAAAGGAGGATCTCAAGTTTAAAGCCAGCCTCAGCAACTTAGTGAGGCTCTAAGCAACTCAGTGAGACTCTGTCTCTAGATAAAATACAAAAAAGGGCCAGGTGTGGTGGTGCATGCCTGTAATCCCAGCACGTTGAGAGGCTGAGACAGGAGAATCACGAGTTCAAAGCCAGCCTTAGCAATGGCAAGGCACTAAGCAACTAAGTAAGACTCTGTCTCTACATAAAACACAAAATAGGGCTGGGGATGTGGCTCAGTGGTTGAGTACTGTAGGAGCACTCTCCATATCTTCCAACTCCTCCCTTCCATCCTTCCCCATTCTATGCTAATAGACTGTGCTCTTGCCAAAGAGCACCGCTTTGTTTGTGACCTTTCGATCTGATTGGTCCAAAAGTGCATTTAGGCTTCTGTAGTTTCTGGAATAAACCGGGTTTTCTGCATCTCGCTCCAGTGTTACTGCGTCTCACTGGGGCAGAGCAGATTCTTTACCTACACCCCGGGGCCTGGGGAATTTGGCTCCGTGGACCACCACCATCCAGAAAGACCCCATATTGTCTTCCTCCCTTGGAAAAGACCCCTTCCTCCCAAGGAAAGACCCCTTCCTTGTCTTTTCTGGACCCCAACTCGTAGAACAGGACCCACGTGGCACGCCCCCAACACTCCTTTTAGCAATAAGTACCTCTGAATTCAATCCTAGGTACCAAAGGAAAAAAAAAGTACAAAAAAGGGCTGGGGATGTAGGTCAGTAAAGTACCTCTGTATTCAATCCCTGGTACAAAAAAAAGTGAAAAAAAAAAGTTTTTCCTCAAAACATTATTTGAGTGTATATTTATTGTCTTTCTTCCCTCCTTCCTTCTCTCCAGTAAATGGGATTGAATCCAGGGGCTTACACATGCTAAACAAGCTCTCTACTTCTAAGCTACATTCCTAACCCCTCTATTACTGGCCCCCCAAAAATAAAAATACTTTTTATTTTTAGAGAGGGTCTTGCCAAAATTGCTCAGACAGGCCTCTAATTTGCATTTCTCCTGGTGTCAGCCTCCCCAGTAGCTACCACACCAGGCTGTTTTATTTTATTTCTACTTGTATGGGTATATTACATTTTTCCCCCCTTCCCAGCATGGTGGCAACATGCCTGTAATTCCAGCTTCTTAGAAGGTTGAAACAGGAGGATTGCAAATTTGAGCCCAACCTGGGCAACTTAAGGAAACCTTATCTTTTATGTTTTTTTTTTTTTGGTACTGGAGATTGAACCCAGGGGCACTTAACTACTGAGCTAAATCCCTATCCCTTGTTATTTTTTTTTTTTGAAACAGGGTCTCATTAAGTTGCTTAAGGCCTGGCTAAATTGTTGAGACTGATTTTGAACTCCTCATCCTCCTGCCTCAGCCTCCATATTGACACTGCACCCAGTTGAGACTATCTTAAAAAAAAGCAGATGTGGGGGGGTTGGGGTTGTGGCTCAATGGTGGAGTGCTTACTTAGCATGCACTAGGCCCTAGGTTTAATCTCCAACAACAGAAAAAAATTAATAAAAATAAAAATAAAGAAGCCAAGTGTGGTGGCGCAAGCCTGTAATCCTGGTGACTCCCTGTCTGAGGCAGGAGGATCACAAGTTTGAAGCCAGCCTCAGCAATTTAGTGAGGCCCTAAGCAATTTGGTAAGACCCTGTGTCAAAATAAAAAATAAAAAGAAAGGGCTGGGGATGTGGCTTAATGGTTAAGTGCTGCTCCTGGATTCATTACCAAGTGGCTCCCATCCAAAAAAAAGAAGAAAAAAAAAAAAGAAAAAAGAAAAAGAAAGGACTGGGGCTGTAGCTCAGTGGTTAAGCATTCCTAAGCTCAATCTCTGGTATCAAAAAAAAAAAAGAATAAAAATTAAAAAAAAATAAAAAGTGTCTAGTGATATAGCTTGGTGGTTTAGCCCTTGAGAGAGGCTAATCTCCAGTACAGGGACAGAGAGTCCCTTAACTCCACATATATACTTTCTTTAAAGCCTTTGAACAAAGTGGCTCATTGGGCTCACAGGAATAAAAGCTAATTTTTGGAATGGGGCTGTAGCAGCCAGGGTAGAGCAAAAGGAAGACTGGAGAAGCATAAGAGACGTGAGCTGGGCGTGGTAGCGCACACCTGAAATACCAGTGACTTGGGAGGCTGAGGAGGGTTATAAATTTGAAGCCAGCCTCATCAACTTAGTGAAACTCTGACTCCGAATAAAAAATAAAAAAGGCTGGAGATGTGGCTCAGTGCTGAAGCGACTCTGGGTTTAATCCTGGGGTTGGGGGAGAGATGTGGACAGGGTACTGGACTGGTTGTAAATATGAGCTTTTATCTTACTCCTGACTTTGCTATAACCATTCCAACAAACCAGGACAAGCTGAATGCTTGCAAGCCTGTCCCCTTTCATCTATAAAACAAGAGCCTAGACCTGCCTCTAAAATCTCTTTCAGTGGTAAAGCACCCGTAGGTTCAAATTCCCATACCCAAAACAAACAAACAGAAAAAGAAAATAGACACCTAAGATCCAAACAGACTGTTAATAGCCACCAAGGAAAATCCAACCAGAGATTGATGGGTACCACTAGGGGCGGGCTAGGGACACAGTATACAGAAGACGGTCAAGCAGCAATCAGAACAGTGGATCTGAGTGGACAGCAGTCTGGCAGAATGCAGGACAATAAGGAGAATAATTCAAAATGTGACAGGAGGGAGAGCATAGGGATCAGGAAAATTTATTTCTTCAACAAATAATTAGTAGAGAGATTCAAGAAGGAGGGAAACTGAATTGGGAGTGCCAACATCTGTAAGGAGGGTTTTCATTCGGAAAGATTGTCATACCAAGCTAGGATCATGTAGCCATTTATTTAAAGAATTGGGCAACAACCAAGTTATAGTCACAGGAGATAAAGTCAAATTTGCCTGCCCTCTGGAGCTTAAATTTCAGTGATGGAAGACAAATAATAAATAGTGTAAGCAAAGAAAATAACAAGGCCAGGAGGTGCAGTTCTATGGTAGTCCTTCCCCTAGTGTAGCATGTTTGAGGCCTGCAATTTGATCTCTAGCACCAAAAAAAAAAAAAAAAAAAAAAGGAGGGAGTGGTGGGGATTAGGGGAGTAATTCAGTCATAGAGCACTTACCTAGCATAACTGAGAGGCCCTTGTTTGGTCTCCAGCACCATAAAAAAATAAAATAAAATAACTAGCATGTTAGTGATAAACGCTAGAGAAAAACACAGCAACGAAGTAGGAAAAGGCAATCAAATTGGATGCAAAGGGAAGAGGGTTATAATTTTAAATAATGTGGCCACTGAAAAGATGGTATTTTCATGGATGAGGGGAAGGAATGAGTAACAGGGACAGAAGGGTACTGGACAGTCTTTCAGAAGGGGAACAGCAATGAGAGCAGTGGATCTGAGAGGAAAATGGCCTGATTCAAAGAGGCCAGTGTGTAGATGGAAGGTAATAAGGAGAGCAATTCAAAATGTAACCTGGGCTCCAGAAGCAGGCAGGAAAAGGCCCAGCTCAGTGTTCTTTGCTTGCCTCCTTCCCTGGAGCTGTAGATGTCAAGGTAGATAAGAGACTGTGCTCCAGTTATCAGAACAGAACTAAAGGTCAGAATCAACTGGTATCAAGGGTAGATGATGCTGCATTAAACAGGACCAAACCAGGCCTTAAATATATGTCTTCAGACACCATCAATTTTTTTTTTCCAAGTGTTCCCAGAGATTAAACCCAGGGCTTTGCACATGCTAGACAAGCACTCTACCAATAAGTCACTTCCTTATCCCTTCTCAAAGTTCATTTTAAGAAAGTCTCACTAAGTTACCCAGTCTTACCTCAAACTTGTGATCCTCTTGCCTCAGCCTCCCATGTTGCTGGGATTAGGTGTGTGCCACCATGCCTGATGATGTGATCAATCTTGAGGCCAATACTTCTCAGGATTGACTGGTGTGTCTTCACAGACATCAAATAACTATAGAGAGGAAACCAGGAATGTCAGGTTATTCGAACTTAAAAAATTTCTTAATTGTGCATAAGTTTCAAAATTTTAAGCAGAATAAAAGGCACCACAAGTGTTTAAGCTGCTGACGGTTTTAGGCATCACTAGCCCAATCTCTTTATTTTGCAGACAAAATTCAAGTAAGTGATTTCTCAAAGCAATGGAGGGAAGGAAAAATTAGATTCCTGATTCCTTGGCCATTGCATTTTCCATTTTATCAAAACCTTTTCTAAGCCGGGTGTGGTGGCTCAAGCCTGTAATCCCAGCACTTAGGGAGGCTGAGACAGGAGAATCACGAGTTCAAAGCCAGCCTCAGCAATGGCGAGGCGCTAAGCAACTCAGTGAGACCCTGTCTCTACATAAAACAAAATAAATAGGGCTGGAGATGTGGCTCAGTGGTGGAGTGCCCCTGAGTTCAATCCCTAGCACC
>PVHX01026982.1:0-12156 GCA_004024805.1 Geosciurus inauris | reverse complement strand
GAGGGCTTCAGTTTAAATAATGAATCTATATAGTGGTTTTGTTTTCTGGGGATGGCATATGTGTTACACTTTTAATTAAAACTTCATGAACATCATTCATTTTTCTTGGTGATTAAAAAGAAACTTCAGGATTTTGTAATACTTAAAGGTCATCATCCATTATGAGTGTTATTTGGATTCTCTTCATCGTGATTTAGTACATATATTTATGTACATTAGATAATTGAACACCCTTTTGGAAACTGGATTTTCCTGTACTGGAATTCTGCTTCAGTCTAGGCAGTGAGTCTTTAGTGCTTTGGGAAGTGTTTGATTAGTCAGCATGGACCGTATGAGATTTTGGCCTTTGGGAAATTAGAAGCCTGGCTTCTCATTTACATCTCATTTTTTTGTCTCCTGCCCTTTCATGTAGCTATATGACTTTGGCCTTCAAGATCTTCTTTCCCCAAAACTTGCGTGCGCTTGGCCGAGGAGAACTGTGCTTGTTCCGACAACATCACGGGCTTAACGTAAGACAGTTCAGCCAGTGCTTGGAAACAGATCTGCTTCGTGAGCACTGCCTCCTCCAGAGAAGAAAGCCTGTTCTGTCCTTTCAGGGAGGCCATCTAAGACCACGTGCCACCTGCCTTGTTTTCTTGCCAGGGTCGCATGTGGGACTCTGCAGTGGCCCCTGTGAGATGGCCGAGCAACGGTTCTGTGTGGACTACGCCAAGCGCGGCACAGCTGGCTGCAAAAAATGCAAGGAGAAGATTGTGAAGGGAGTGTGCCGCATTGGCAAGGTGGTGCCCAATCCCTTCTCAGAGTCTGGGGGTGATATGAAAGAATGGTACCACATTAAGTGCATGTTTGAGAAGCTGGAGCGGGCTCGAGCCACCACAAAAAAAATTGAAGATCTCACAGAGCTGGAAGGCTGGGAAGAGCTGGAAGATAATGAGAAGGAACAGATAACCCAGCACATTGCAGGTGGGATGGGAAACAGGGCTTTCTCGTCACACGGGGGCTGATGGAAAAAGGGAGGAGAGGAGAGCCCAGGTTTTTGTTCATTTTTTTCTTTAAGCTTTTAATCTTTTCATTTGGAAATAATTTCAAATTCACAAAAGAATATAAGAATAAAAATAGTGCAAAGAACACTTAGACTCTTTATCGAGGTTTACCGACTGCTAAGTTTATTTCTTTCATTATTTGTGTTCATGTGCTCTCTTTACACATGCACATATTTTTTTGTTTTTGTTCCCTCCCTGCTCCCGAACCATTTAAGTAAGTTGTGTACATGAGGGCCTTTTACCTCTGTGTGTGTGTGTGGTACTGGAGATTGCAGGCAGGGTGCTCTACCACTGACCGGTAACCCGGGTCTTTTTGTTTATTTTGCTTTTGAGACAGTGTCTAGTAGTTGTGGAGGCTGGCATTGAATTTGTGATTCTCCCGCCTCAGCCTCCTCAGTTGCTGGGATTACAGGCAAGTGCTGCCACACCTTTAAATACTTTATATATCTTTTTTCCTGGGACTGGGGATTGAACTCAGGGCTCCTCGACCACTGAGCCACATCCCCAGCCCTATTTTGTGTTTTATGTAGAGACAGGGTCTCACTGAGTTGCTTAGCACCTCACTATTGCTGAGATTGGCTTTGAACTCCTGATTCTCCTGTCTCAGCCTCCCTAAGTGCTGGGATTACAGGCGTGTGCCACCGTACCTGGCTTCATATATCTTTTTTTTTGGTACCGGGGATTGAACTCAGGGGTACTCGACCACTGAGCCACATCCAGCCCTATATTTGTGTTTTATGTAGAGAACAGGGTCTCACTGAGTTGCTTGGTGCCTCGCTGTTGCTGAGGCTGGCTTTGAACTCGCGATTCTCCTGTCTCAACCTCCCAAAGTGCTGGGATTATAGGCATGCACCACCATGCCCGGTTTAAATACTTCATATATTTTAAGAATAGGAATATTATCTTATAGGATCATAATACAGCTATCAACTTCAGTAAATTTACCCTTGATAAATTTTAATACTTTAATCATTGTACACCATCTTGTCAATTGATTGAATACTGTCTTTAGTAGGTTTTATTTTTCCTCCAGTGTTACAGTCTAGGATCAGAGAGGGGATTGCATTTACTTGTCATGTCTCTGGTCTCCTTTAATCTGGAGCATTTCCATAATCTTTTTCTTTATGACTGACATTTTTGGAGAATAAGTACCCACTATCACCCCCTTTTATGTATCATTTTATTATCTATATAGACAAGTGGATTGCTGGTTTTTTCCCTGTGGCTTATAATTTATTGCTGTACTTAATTAGCAACCCCTTTCAGCTGCTTTCTGTATCCTGTACAACCTTTTTTTTTGGTACCAAGGATTGAACTCAGGGGTACTCGACTACTGAGCCACATCCCTAGCCTTATTTTGAGTTTTTATTTAGAGACAGGGTCTCACTGAGTTGCTTAGCGCCTCACCAATGCTGAGGCTGGCTTTGAACTCGCGATTCTCCTATCTCAGTCTCCCAAAGTGCTGGGATTACAGGCTTGGGCCACAGCACCTGGCTTCTTTTTTTTTTTAGCGTGTTTTAAGTATTCCATTCTCAGCATAACAAGATACCCTTAATCTTCTCTGTGTGTGTCCTGTTCCAGTCACAGAATGTGATATGTTTCCTTTACCATTTCTCATAGGAGTTTAGGTTCCTGTTAGTGGAGAATGATACTAGAAACCAAAATCTAAAGCTGAATGTGGTAGCTCATATCTGTAATCCCATTGACTTGGGAGACTGATGCAGGAGGATTGCAAGTTTGAGGCCAGACTTGGCAATTTAGTAAGACCTGTCTCAAAATTTAAAGATTAGGATAGCGGGTACTGGGAATGTAGCTCAGTGGTAGAGTTCTTGCCTGGCATGAACTCTAAAAGGTCTGGGGATGTTCCTCAATGGTAGAGCACCTCTGGATTCAATACCACAAAAAAAAAGAATATGTTAACTTGTTTCCATCTTTATGGGGTGTCTTCACTTTTAAGCCCTTTGAACAGATAGAACTAGAAAATACTTGTGTATGTATACACATGAACACACATGTATTTATAGATACATGTACCTATTCACATGTACATGCATGTTCATGAATTATTTAGAAGCAATTATGCATTACTGCATATTTAGATATCTTATACCAGTACTTTCACATTCAATTAGTCATTACTCCTCTTTGATCTTCAGTGTCTATAATTTTTTTTTTTTTTTTTTGGCAGTAATTGGTTGTTTTTTTTTTTTTTTTTTTTTGGTACTGGGGATTTAACTCAGGGGCACTCGACCACTGAGCCACATCCCCAGCCCTATTTTGTGTTTTGTGTAGAGACAGGGTCTCACTGAGTTGCTTAGCACCTCACCGTTGCTGAGGCTGGCTTTGAACTCCTGATTCTCCTGTCTCGGCCTCCTTAAGTGCTGGGATTACAGGCTTGAGCCACTGCACCCGGCTCAGTAATAGGTATTGAATCTATTGGTACTCTAACACTGAGCTACACCTCTGCCCCCACCCCACTTTGCTTTTTTTTTTTTTTTGAATTTTAAGACAGGTTCTCACTAAGTTACTCAGGCTGATCCCAAGCTTGGGATCTTCCTGCCTCGGCCTCCTAAGTTGCTGAGATTGCAGGTGTGTGTTACTGTGGCCAGCTTAATATTTGTATCTTCAGTGAATTACAGTTCTGGTCCCTATAGGAAGACTTGTAATAGTAGCTCCAAAATGGGGAATCTGTCCTTGTTGAGAGGAAAAATAAAGGACTTACAGGAGAGGAAACTATTTCCCATATGCTTCACTCTCAAGTTCTCCATCCACTCTGCCCTTAGCCATTGACCTAAGCCCGTGTTTCTTCTTCAGCCACCTCTCATTTAGAAGAAAAGAAAAACACAGGTAAACTGTCACCTGACCTCAGATGAGTCAGCAGCTGGAAATTCCCTGCCTGAGCCAAACTAAAGTTCTTTGTGATCTATCTTCATTTCCCTTTTTTATTCATCTGTAAATTGGGGCTATTCTATGGAGCTGTCCCCAAGTTTTATCTATCAAAATGCAACTGCTGGGCTGGGGCTCTAGCCCAGTTGGTACAGTGCTTGCCTATCATGCACAAGGCCTGAGGTTCACCCGCGGCACCAAACAAAGAAAAAAATGCAACTGCTGATTCCCTCAAGTCCTCTTAGTTCTCAAGATTATTATATGCGGGATAAGAGGTGAAGAAAGTTGATGAAAATCTTAAGTTACTCATAGAGGTAAATGGTAAGTGAGTCTTTTGTCCTCAGAATCCTCTCCCTTTCCCTTCACCCAGTAAGTACCCTGCTTCATTCAAGAAGACCAGCCTGCCACCAGCCCGTCTTGGAACTTGTGGTAGTGGCTTACCAAGCAAGGCTCTCAAAGCAGTTGATAAGTGTCTTTGGAAGTTTTATGAGACCTTTCACTGAGGGATATTTTCCTTTCTTTTGGGGTTCTATAGATCTGTCTTCTAAGGCAGCAGGCACACCAAAGAAGAAAGCTGTTGTGCAGGCTAAGTTGACAACAACTGGCCAAGTGGCATCCCCAGTGAAAGGAACTTCACTTGTCACCAACACCAATCCCCGGAAGTTTTCTGGCTTTTCAGGTAAGATAGGTTTGGGTCATGTTAGCTGTTAGGGTATTACTTGACTCGGTGAAAATTGTGCTCTCTGGTCTCAGTAATTTGCTTCTCTTCAGGCAGAGACAGGTAGTAGCTAACCTGGGTTCTGCTTTTGTAGCATTTCTCTATACTTTAATCTCTCATGTCAGGAAGAAGTTTGTTTTGTCAAGACTTTTTCTACATAAGTCATTTCCTGGTTCAAACAGATTTTTGTAACCTGCCCTTTACTTCCTTATGTTTTTGTAATGAAAGGACTTTGAGAGATTATCTTCCTAAACTTGCCTGAACTGAAGATGAAGGTATAGAAGAAGTGAGATGTCACACATGGACCATATTCCTTGATTTCTCTTATTTTTTACAACTCTTTGTTCAAAGGGTTGGAATATTTATGGAACGTGGGTCAAGAAGGAACAGAAGACCTAAAGGGTATTGCTCTGTTGGGAGCTGTAGCCTTGTCAGGAGGCATGTGCTATCTGGAATCAGTGGGTTCTGGGTTCAAATCCCATCTCCTAAAAAGTTGGATTGTAGCAGGACAGATGAATAGTAAAGTGTTTAGTTTTCTTTCTTTTTAACTATATATACACACATAATTATATATGTGTGATTTCTTTATGTAACATAGAATTACTCTTTCATAGATAGGGATTTAGGAAGATCTTGCTAGAGCATGGGGAGTTGAGAAGATCAGGATTGTCTCTTGGCCTTCGAAAACAGCCTTGGCTGAGAGGCTTTTATTTGATCTTCATTTAACTTTAGGAAATGTTTTTATTAGGCCTACTTTATGAACGAGAAAGCTAAAGTTTAGGTTTATAATGGAGTAAGTGCATTGAAGTCTGAGTCCATCCCCGTGTCCTTTCATCCAAACCCTATACCTTTTTTATTGTTTTGAGACATTCTTATGATTGACTCAGTTAAAGAAAATAATACAGCTGTCTGGGAATTAAAAGAAGCTTTATGTGATTGAAAGAAGGCTGGACCTGAAGTCAGAGTGTTGGAGTCTGGTCCCAGTCCTGTTGCTTGACATCTTGGAGCCCTGAGCAAGTCTTTACCTATCTGAGTTTCTGTGAATTGAGAGTGGCAGCATCTGCCGTGTCTATTCCAGTGTTCTCCTGAGGACTGTAGGAGATAACAGTGCAAAAATGGTGTCTGACTCTGTAGGATTCTTAGTATTTTAAAACCCTGGGATTTGTTGTCTGGTATTAGGCCAAAGATAGAAATAGAGAAGAATCCAGGTGAAGATAAAGACTGCATGATCCTGGAAAGGCTCTGGTCTCGGGGGTGGAACTTGAGAGGAGTTGAGAGGAACTCGGTGTCCTAATGCCTGCAACCTTGCCATACACTGATGCTTTGGAGATTTTGTTCCCTAAAATCCGATTTAGAGTCCAGGTCAGAGACAATGACAGATTTATAATTTACAAGCCCAGACAAGAAGCTTATACCAGCAGACAGCTTGCTAATGGCCTTACTTTTGCTTTGTAAATGATCACAAGGAAGTGAGAGGGAATCACTAAAGAGTTGTTCACCATTATTTTTAGGTATCTGGAGGAAAGCCCTGCTCATAAGCTACCTTTTAATTTGGCAAAAAGAAAGAAAAGGCTGAAGTGGTGAGGGGAGGGAATGTTGGGAGTACACCAGTGGGACCTAACTTTCTTGATGGCATCCTTGTCCTGGGCCACCATGGAGGTAGGTGATCCTGGAAGTCATCTGCTCTTTTTGGGCCTGGGTCTCCTCATCAGTAAGAGAATTTGAACTAGATAATCTTGAGGGCTCCTCCCAGCTCTGATAATCTCTGGCAGCAATGATTTCACATTGTCTAACATGCCCCTTGATTTCTTCCCCTTTCTCATCCCAGCCTTTCTGGGATCAGCTTTACAATTAATGAGATCCTCCCAATCAGTCTTGGTGCAGCCTGCGTTCCTCTATGAAGTGTTCACAGAAACAGATGCATATCAGTTTGGTCCTCTGCTTGGGTGTGAGGGTGCCATCGCTCCGTTACCATTAATAGCTCTGAGATTTGGGGAAATGACTTGACTTCCAGACCTTTACATGGATACAGTGATATCTACCCCAGGAGCTCTTTGAGGGGACTGAGTGAAACTGTGTATAAAGCACCAACAGAATACCTGTGAGTTTCCTTCTTTCCCAGAAAGGCAAAATGAATCATCTTTGTTGTTTCTTCAACAGCTAAGCCCAACAACTCTAATCAAGCCCCCTCAAGCCCTAACCCTAAGACAAGTCTATCCTCGAGCAAATGTGACCCCAAGCACAAGGATTGTCTGCTACGGGAGTTCCGGAAGCTGTGTGCCATGGTGGCTGATAATCCTAGCTACAACACAAAGACCCAGATCATCCAGGACTTCTTGCGGAAAGGCTCAGCAGGAGGTGGGGCCCTGAGCATCTGGAATGGGCTTTTCCCTGAAGAGGTCAGAGCCACAGCTGGCTCTATGGGCACATGAACCATACATGTAGTTGCACAGGGTCCTATGCTTGGTTTAGTGCTCTGCTATTGCTGTCTTAAAATTCTTAACAATTTTGGCTGGGCATGGTGGCACACGCCTATAATCCCAGCAGCTTGGAAGGCTGAGGCAGGAGGAGCACAAGTTCAAAGCCAGCCTCAGCAAAAGCAAGACGCTAAGCAACTCAATGAGACCTTGTCTCTAAATAAAATACAAAGCCGGGCGTGGTGGCTCATGCTTGTAATCCCAGCACTTTGGGAGGCTGAGACAGGAGAATCGCGAGTTCAAAGCCAGCCTCAGCAATGGCGAGGCGCTAAGCAACTCAGTGAGACCCTGTCTCTACATAAAACACAAAATAGGGCTGGGGATGTGGCTCAGTGGTCGAGTGCCGCTGAGTTCAATCCCCAGTACCAAAAATAAATAAGTAAGTAAGTAAGTAAAATACAAAATAGAGCTGGGGGTGTGCCTCAGTGGTAGAGTGTCCCTGAGTTCAATCCCTGGTACCCCCCCAAAAAATTCTTAACAATTTTGAACAGACCCCACATTTGCATTTGTTACCAGACCCCTCAAATTATGTAGCCAATTTTCAGAGCACTGTGGCATCTTTCTTCTTATGCCCTCATCCTGCTCTTAGGAGGGTGCAAAAATCCACCTCAAGCAACCAGTAGGGAAATGTACTGTCCCACATATTTAATTAAGTTTTTGTGAACTACATGCACAGCTTGGAATAGAATCTTCCTACTCTGTTTCTTTCATTCATATCACAAATTGTCACTGAGCATCTGTAAATGTGCTTGTCATTGGGGACATGAAGTCAAAGTCATGGCTCTGCCCTGGGGGAGTTCATCCATGGGCTAAAGATGGGGAAGATGCATAAACAACCAGCCGCTGAGTTCTGGCCTCTGAACTAGTGATCTGCACAGGGTACTGTGGGAGCACAGACGGTGATAGATCTTTTTAAACCTCTGCTTCTTTGAGTTCATCTATTGTTTAAGCTCTATTTCTCAAGAAGGGTTCCTTTCTTCTCTCTCCAGATGGTTTCCGCGGTGATGTGTACCTAACAGTGAAGCTGCTGCTGCCGGGTGTCATTAAGAGTGTTTACAACTTGAATGATAAGCAGATTGTGAAGCTTTTCAGCCGCATTTTTAACTGTAACCCAGATGATATGGCACGGGACCTGGAGCAGGTCAGAGGGAGGGGGAGGGAGGCTGTATTCTAGGTGGGGTTTGCCAAGCCAGGCACCTGCAGCCATTTTTTTTAAATGGTTGGGAACATACTCTTTTAGGAAACTGAAACCTATTTGAGCAAGCTTCCGTTACAGGGGAAGCTGAATGTGAGGCTGCAGCTGTTAATGACATAAGTTTCTGAGGACTGAACCCATACCCCTGCTTAGATACAAAAGGCCTTATCTAGAAGTTAGGGCTTGAGACTGCGTTGTCTCTCTCGCGGGGTTCTCGTGGGGTTCTCGTTCTGATCTCTTCCTGCTTGCTTCCCCCATGGGCTTACCATTCACCTTTGATTTGTTTGGGACTCCCACCCCAGCACCGTGGGAGGTTTACATCCAAGCATTCCCACAATGTGATGACTGCATTTACCTCTTGGTTCAAATTTATAAGCAGGAGTCAAGTTGACTGGGCCTGGATTAGTGCTGTGTCTCTTCTCAGCTAAGGCAGGTGGGCATATCCTATGTGGGGAGATGTGCTCCTTCTAGAACTGTGGGTGAAATAGTCTCTGAGAAGTGCGATAAATAGGTTGAGTTGGGGACAGGAACTGTGATTGAAATCTCTTGACTCATCTTTAGTCCTGAGGTTTTAGGGGATACACCTGGCCACCCTGGGGTTGCAGCAGTGGCATTTTGGTTTTTGGAGACAGGGTGACGTGTCAGAGACGATCAGAGTCTTCTTTGAGCAGAGCAAGTCTTTCCCTCCAGCTGCCAAGAGCCTCCTTACCATCCAGGAAGTGGATGAATTTCTCCTGCGGCTCTCTAAGCTCACCAAGGAGGATGAGCAGCAGCAGGCCCTGCAGGACATCGCCTCCAGGTGGGGGAGCTGCCCGCCGCAAGTCAGACCCAATGGGGATGGGCTCAGGGAGATGGAGTCACTTGGGAAAGAAGGCTTCGGGGTGCAGAGTGCTTCTGAGATCAAGTTGAATATGCCTCATCCCCTTAGGTGTACGGCCAATGACCTTAAGTGCATCATCAGGTTGATCAAACATGATCTGAAGATGAACTCAGGTGCAAAACATGTGTAAGTACTGTCTCCTAGGACAACCTGAACTGCCAGTTTCCTTTGTTCCCAGCTGGTATTAGGACTCCCGGAGTCCTGCTTTGGATTTGAATCCTCATTCTACTTTGTTGCTTCCTGTGGGACCTAATCCTGTCTCCACCTCCATTTTCATATGTAAAGTGGAGGTATCAATACCTTTCACAGAGAGTTATTTTGATTGAAAGTATGGAGCATGTTTAGGAAGCACAGGATGTGTCTCTTGTCCATTCCAGCCCCCTCTTCTGCTAAGACTGCATTCAGATAGATACAGGGTCTCAAAAGACTGAATTGTCAGATATTTCTCCTGCTGTTAGTCTTTAGGCACTAGAACACAATCACATCCGAGCAAATGAGGCTCTCTCCCCTGTGAGAACAGACTATCCAAAGCCATAGTGTCATATGCAGATAGATGTCTTGGTTCCTTGCTCCCTTGACAGGTTAGATGCCCTTGACCCCAATGCCTACGAAGCCTTCAAAGCTTCACGCAATCTGCAGGACGTGGTAGAACGGGTTCTTCGCAATGAGCAGGAGAAGGAGCCAGGCCAGAGACGGGCTCTGAGCGTTCAGGCCTCGCTGATGACACCTGTGCAGCCCATGCTGGTGAGGAGCGTTGCCCTGCCCTGCTGTCCACACCTGTCCATGTGGCATATCCCTTGGGTAAATGTCGAGAGCCCTTGCAGGGTGAATGGAGGATTGGGGGAAGCAAGAGTAGAGGTCGGAGGGTGTTGCTCACTGGAGAAGCGAAGGCACAGGAGGAGATAGGTGATGGGGTGGAATGACCAGAACCTAGTCCTCGCTCAACCACCAAGCAGCTGTGGAGTGTTCAGCGAGTTACTTAGTCTCTTTTGGTTTTTAGTTTCTTTGTGGGAATGATAGGTGACTTTCAGAAGCATCTACCTAAAATAGCTTATCTATCATACCTGAACATGGGACCGTGTTCAGGAACCCTGAGGTCCTGTGACCTAATGCAGGGTGGCTTGGAGTTGGCAGCAGAGCCAGGCTCCCTGTGACAGGGTGACTTAGGAAGGGAGAGGAAGCTTTAGGAATAAAGACTAACTCCAGCAGAGATCAGCTTGTGCATCTGCTTATATCATGAGAATAGGAATTTTCTTCTGGCATAGGTTCTCCTGTGCAACAAGACCCCTGCCGATGCTGCCATGCCTACCCTGGGGCCCTTTTGGGTCTTTCCAGTAGTGTACAGTGCTTTTCTGGAAACTGACTTATGTGTTATTCTAAAACTTCGGTTTAGGGTTCTTTGGAATAGGGAAATGTCCTCTCCCTGCTAGGAATGTGGGACAGCTGGCACCCCAACAGTGACATCTCCCCAGGGACTCCCAGTCACCTGAAGTAGTGGCCTTTCTGACTTCTGTAGGAATTCTTCCTGGAGTCTGCTGTACAGCCTGTCATTTGAAGAATGGCATGGATTATATAGCTTAGTGGCTGAACACACCAGCTCTGGAGTCAAGCCTAAATTCAAATCTTATACCTGCTATGTACTGGCTGTGTAACCTTAAATAAATACTTAACCTCTCTGACTTTCAGTTTTCTCATCCATAAAATGAAAACAATATTTGTCATGTAAGATGCCACATCTAAGATGAAGTGAGATTATGTGTGTGATCTGACAAGAACGCCAAAAACAGTAAATGTTGTTTGGGTTAGGCTGGTGCAGCTGTGAGAATAAGCACGCCTGTGTCCTAGATGTCCTGTACGGGGATCCCTAATCACTATCACTCTGCCAGCCTCATTGGCACCTGGAGTCTTCACTCTGGTCCCTACCTGCCTCCTGTGCAGAGCTAACTGATGTATTAACAAGCTGGAGGCCCTGCAAGAGCCTCAGTCATTGATTTAAAAAAAAAATACCATTTCAGTGGAATTTTATTTGTCTACAATAAATAGCATTCATCTTCCTCAAAATACAAGCTCCCGTGTCAACTCTGGCAATGATTTTATACTCAGAATTATAATATTGCCCAGCCTTTTCCACTGCCAGCTCTGCTCCTGCCTTGATCGTGCACTGTGGGCAGTCAGTCCCAGGACCCAGGTCCTGGCTGGCAACCCCATTCTGGGCTCTCCGGCTGTCTCTGCTAAGCTGTACCTCATTGAAAGTCTCCAGGCTTTGTTTTTCCCACCCCAAGGCGGAGGCCTGCAAGTCCATTGAGTATGCAATGAAGAAGTGTCCCAACGGTATGTTCTCTGAGATCAAGTATGATGGTGAGCGAGTCCAGGTGCATAAGCATGGGGACCACTTCAGTTACTTCAGCCGCAGTCTCAAGCCTGTCCTGCCTCACAAGGTATTGGTCCCTTTCTGTTGTGACTGTTTCCCTTTCGTGTTGCTAAGAATCTCAAGGCCAGATTTCCATAGTCTTCCAGCTCTAGTTCACAATAAAGACTTTGTTTTGTTTGTTTAATGAGTGGATGAATTCATTTTAGAGTCTTTCAATAATGAAGTCCCTGCTCAGCAGGGACAGCCAGACTCCAGGCATGGGTTAGTCAGGACAGAGCTCCCTGGGACAGTAATAATTCCCTCTCCCATCGTGTTGTGACAGTGAGCTCATTTGGTGAGTTGCTGTGCCAGCCTTTTGCATTTCTCTGTCCTGTGTGTGTTTCAAGCTAAATTAAAGTTCATGTATAAGGGCCCGTTGGGCTATCTTCGTTCATTCTTTCAACATATATTTACCAAATGCATCTGTATTATTGTAGTTATTATGAAAATAATCAGTGACCAAAAAAGTGGATAAAAGTTCTGGCCTTCATGAAGCTTACATTCTTTTTTATTTTTTTTTTGGTACTGGGGATTGAACTCAGGGGCA